>CAKOGP040000779.1:336797-413081 GCA_933822405.4 Cylindrotheca closterium | reverse complement strand
TGTTTTGTGAATCTTCTATTTGGCTTGCAAATCAGCATGGGCACTGCCTGTCATCAACTGAGCAGAGTGAAAGAAATCAGAACTGGGGAGCTTTCAGGCGAATTATGTGAGATACCAAGAATGCACAACATATGAAGGAACTTGCGACTGTAGCTGATGCAATACAAGGTTTCAGTGGTAGCAGCAGCAATTGCTTGGCGACAATTCTCCAATGATTGATACCTACAAGCCAGCATGCTTCCTCAAAATGGCGCTCAAAGATGATACATGGAAGAGTACTGTGGAATGTGACAACCCGCCTGGCAAATCAAATATGACGAAAACCTACAGATCATGGCTGAATGTTTGGTGTGCATTGTTGCTTGTTGCACCGTGACCAGGAATAAGAATGACCAGGTTTCCAGTTGTATCTAGGCAACAACCTCCTCCCATGACATCCACAACAAGGTAGAATACAATATATTAACATTCGACTACAAAATTCGATCTAATTCTAAGCCAGTGTAGAGTTGAATTGTCATTGTGGTGAGGTTTGGCTATTTGAATATCGTCGTCTGCACTTCGATCGTCCAATTCATGTTTAGCGTGAAAGTACTTTGATAGGTCCAAATCCACGCTAAACATTCACGCTAAACAAGGTCACAGCACCGCACCGTTGCCGCCATCGGCAAAAATTCGGTGCTATGACCTTGCACGTAAAACTATTTGGCGGAGCGACCGAAGGTATGTGCTGTGACGACTCGGCAGCGGGCCGGGGCCGTTTTCAGTTTCTGTTCACACTTTTCGAACTTAACAATAGTGTGAAACTAACGAAGTACTGGTACTAAAGAAGAAAAAAAACAAGTTCAACTACTGCACGTTCATTTTGTCATGGAAACGCGTGCTGTACCGTGCTACAGGAAAACCATCCGAGTGGCCTCCTGAAGAAATGCTGGCCTAAAACCCTTTTACACCAGTATTCATACCACCACACCAGGTCATACCATCATACAACAGCAACTAGTAAACTCTGGAAACCTTGAGGGACCGTCTTTTCAGCTTCCGAGGCAGTGTGCTCCAAACGCTGATCATCCTCCGTATGCTTTAGGAAGTGCATCCTACTCGCGATCACATACGCTTGGTCAATTCTGAATCACAACGATGTCGTTGTTAATCTTTTTTCAAGAACAAGGGCTCCTTTCGTATTCGTCTCCTTGATACCCATCCAATATCCTTCAAGCCCTCGCATATCCAGAATGTAGTTGGATGCCACCTTCCCGCCGTCCCGAACGACTGTTGCCGGCCATGTGATGCTGGTGCATGCCATTCAGCCTGAATAGAGGCCGGCAAGTTGAACATTAGACAGGCTTTTGGCAGCTCCAGTGACTCCCCATACTTGTTGGCCAATGATTCCATTTCATAACGGATCGTTGACGATGTTCTCCATTACTTCTGAACGCAGATTTCTTCAGGTAAATACTCTTGGTGTGGAAGTTGAATAATCGCTGAGATTAGGAGAAAATGAGGCGACAGCTTGCTGGGATCTCATTTGTGGTCACATCACATGGCCTTCATTCCGAGCGCATGATTCAACCAAAAGGTTCAACCAAAAGACAGCTGAACTTTCGACCAATCCTCAGGCTTCAAGGTGATGAAAGATTCCACTTTTCGCTCAAAATCCGTTTATCTTGTTGTTGTTCATCATCATTGATTTGCTGCAGCAGATGTCAGTAGGATCTCACTTTGGCTCATCTTCTGGGCAAATTAGCGCTTCGCAAGTTCCGAAATTGTGCATACAAATACCATCCGTTTCCTCTAAAGTACAGTAAGGCACGATAAAAGGTTGAAGGTCAGTTGTTCCATTCATTCGTGACAAAATACCGTTTCAGATGTATCTTGGTTTTCCGTTGGTCGTTGCGAGTTTGGCTATATCACAACGAAAGAAGTTTCTCGTAGAATTCTACACGTATTTAACGCGTCCGTTGCGCGCGTGACCGAATTCCAAAAGGATTGATCATGAAATCACCACAAAACTTCAAAACTTGGCGACGCGTCTTCCATTCCAACAATTGAAAGGATTGCTGTCCTTACCTCCACGCCGCTTCCCTCTGAGGAAGAGTGAGGCATCTTGTATGGCCAAAAGCTAATCAATATCTCGAAAGTGCCATATTCGGTTTGGTCAGCTTCGTTCATTGCAACTGCAAGTTGGATTTTCTGAATATATCGGAGGACTTTATCCAACGAGGAAAAATAATGACTTTCCCTGCTGGAATCGCAACTCCTCTCAATTGCGACGATGTCGTTCGATCAAGAAGGATCTCAGCTTCTTTTGAAGAAGGTTCGGCATCTGGATCTCCAGCCTTTGACATTCTGAGAGATGGCTGGGTTTCTTCCTTTGATGAGGATGGGAACTTTTTGGAAGTCTCCTTTGAGGCCAGCCCCGACAACGAAAGTGCGCTAATCATAGGAGGATCTGGTTCTGAAGGAGAAATGAACCAACACTTCTTTCCGCGAATGTCGGTTGGCACGAGTGCTCTTTCTGCAATGGCTCCTCGGATAAGCGCGATGAAGAATCCCATGAGCACCGTAAAGAATCCCATGTCACGCTTCACCAAGAAGTTGAGTGAGGAAGGCGTATCGCTCGAAAAGAAGCAGGAAGCTGCTCCCTTCTCATCTTGTAAGAAGAGGCAACGAAAAAAGAAGTTGACCAAGAGAATATCCAAGCTTGCATCCAAGGTAGTTCCGAAGCGAACCTCGGAAGCTCCATCAAACTTGGAGGTTGCTCCAAGCAGGAGCACAAACACAGCAGGTTCCAGAAGGAAGAGAAGCACGAAAAAGCTCAAGAAGAAAATCATGAAACGAATTTCCAAGAATAGCCCGCTGATGCGAATGAGCAAAATTGGACGAAAGGGTTCCGCGGAAGGGGCATTTCCTAGCGTGTCCAAAAAGAATAACAGGGAAGTTTCATCAATGAAATGTGCAGCGGACAGCATTCGTCCTCGCGGTGTAGATGAATTCAATGAGCATCATGAATTCGCTGCAAACATGAATAGTCAGCACAACGATGAGGTTCCAGCGAACAGTACGGGCGAAACTAGTGACGCCAGTTGTGGTGACAGCCAAGAGGAAGCATTTACTCCGAATATGGCTGAGACCACCACCCTTTACTATGACCAACGAATCCCAATCAAATGGGGAATGAAAGATACCCCTGACGATGATGCTAACGAAAAGAAGTGTCTTGCGCTTGACCTCGGTGAACCCACCGATGAGTCGCTCAATAACAACAACAACAACGACAAAGAGGCTTGTAAGGAGGATTGTGAAAAGTCAATTTCTGAAACATTCAACGGCATGCACATGCAGGAACAATTGGATGTTTTCAATGCTGATGAGACGTTATCATGCAATGTCGAAGAACTAATGAACATGATTCTGCAAGATGGCGAAAGTCGTCAGCGTGCACGTAGTGCTTGCGCCAGAACGAACTCGACAGAGTTTGCCGACCTCAAGATATCCTGCAGCAATAGCACTGGTGGCATGGTCTGCCCACATGGATCGCGCGATGATTCCATGTCCCCCACTTCCTCCACAGTGGTGAAAAAGGAATTGTTGATCGCGGCAGCAACCGCTAGTACTGCTTCGGCCATCGAAGCTCAAGTCCCAACAACTCCGCTCAAGACCATTGTCATTCGAAAGAGGACAATTCCAGAGCAGGAGGTATCGCCAATCAAGTCTCCCGTGACATGGCGTTTGGTCCCTCCTCAGTCCCCTGTCGGCCGCACACCGTCTTCTAACAACAACAAGAAAAACGGGAGCGCTGGCAAGAAGCAATTCAACTACCGAACCAATCGAAAAACAGTGGCATTGACCCCCACTCGATTGCAAATGACGGATCAAGCTCCTTCGTCCCCGATTGGTGATTTGCGAAAACCTCATCGCCGTTCTTACTCGCTGAAAAAGACCATTAAGCGTGGCATTCGATCGCACCCAGTCGCTAGTACGACGGTTGCCCTCAGTGCGGTCTTGCTCTTCTTTCGAAACTTTGTGTAATGAGCGATCATGATCATGATGGCAAAGACAAGACCAGCAACGAGATGGCCACCATGGAAAGTTTCTAGTACAATGAATTCGACTTTCATATGACGAGACTGGGCCTTTATCCTCTTCGTCAAAAGGCCCACCAAGAACGTACAGATGCTTCCCCATCTGCTGACATCAGCACGAGGACTAGCCAAGGTTGCGTGTGTTCCAAGAAGAAGTGTTGAAATCCACTTGCTTGGAGCCCCTACCTTGGCGTGCACGTTCTTGACATGGTTGTGTGACGTTCCAGCTTGGAGTCAGCCATATTAGGTTGTATCATGATGTTTACTAATGACATCATGATCCTCACCACTCAACATTGACGCCCCGACCTTCTTCTTCTTGTCACTATTCTGATGTTCTGTGTACGAACGGAATGAACCATTGAAAACTAGAATGGCTACTTTGCCACATGCTACAGCTATCTTAAAATTATTAATACATAAAGCTACAGTAAGATAATAAACTGCTTTTCGTACCGGTACCTGGTACCTGGTACGGGGTAAATATAAAAGCAGATTTCTTGTACCGCAGAGCTCCCAAAGGGCAGAGCGGAGCTCGAGGAACTCTCTACTTCACAAAGGCGGGAAAATGAATCCCTCCTGCGTCAGGATGACCCAAAACAACCCTTCTAGTAGTAGTGGGGTGTTCTCAATCGAAACCATGCGTGCAATTCAAGCCGTCATTAGTCGAAAGGGTGATTTGGCGCCATCCAACACGTAATAGAGAAACCGTTCTGCACCTTGTCATTCCTCTCCAATTTAATATTCTAGACACTGAATCTCGTTGGGCGTGACTTGTCAGGCATGAGAATCCTTTCTGGTTGGAGGGATCTGGCGGGAGGGATGAAGTGCGTAGGATTGCTACGAGAAGCTACACAGTCATGCAAAATTGGGAAATCCGAGAACCGTTCACACACGCATCACACAAAATCCCATCTCCCTCCAACAACAAAACCAACACTTTCTCTCTCAAGCAACACCAGAGCTTTTGATCGGGTGTGTTTGTGTGAGTGGAATGTGGTAAGTCAGTGGTAACCCTAATCTAGCTAGAAACTCGATAAAGGACCCACTTTAATCGAGAACACGCCTGACTCCACCTCCAAGTAAGAATACTTTGGATTGGGTGGTGATCGGTGCGTGTTCTCTCAACTCTCAAGATGGCAGCGAACATTGGCGGAGTCACCTATGAGGTGGACTTCAAGCCCAATACGGCTATTCTTGCCTATCCTTCGGAATCTTCTTCTATTACAGTGTCGTCGTTAGGCGATACGATTGTGGGAGATGTTCAGAAGAAAAAGCAGAAGGGTCGATCATTCGGCTTCTCTTTGCCCTCCAAGCTCAAGAAGAAATTCACATCAAGAACGAACAAGAAGATAAAGGGAAAGGCCAAGATGGCTTCTCTAAAGTCTGCTGCTGCTGCTGCTAGTGAACCTTCCAAGAATCTCATCCGAAAATGGAATTCAACAAGCAGCTGGAACTATGAACCGTTGGAATCCAGTGGATCTCTCTTCGCGGGACGGTTGGAGGATGACAATGTCAACATCAATAGTCTTCCTACCGTTCCGGAAGAATCTTCAGAACGACTCCAACCGCAAGAATCATCATCATCATCATCTTCTTTCCGCCTCAACAAGAACAAAACAACTCAAAATGAAGTGGTGCAAGAAAACATTCCCAAGAAAAAATGGAAGCGCCTTAAGCGCCTTCTCACGAAATTCAAGAATCACAAATCGAGTCAGAGCAGTGTTGCTGATACTGCTTCGACTACAAGCTCTCCTTCTCCTCCTCCGAGGGTTGAGTCTTTAGATGCCGCTCTTCGTGATGACACGGAAGTTGCGTTGGCATCTGCTGATGATACCTTTTTCTCCATTCCTCCTGAAACAACTACTTGTTTGCCCTCTCACAAAACTCCTTTGCCCCCCAGCTTGACTCTGGTGCGACCTTCTTCAGTTGCCCGACAAGCGAGTGCGGCAAACTTTGTAAACATGATGCCTCAAGAAGTTGAATATCCAAGCGATGAAGAGGATTCCTCCGTGGACAGCATTGTCAGTCCAGTTCCTTGTGGAAGCCCTCCTCGCACCAAAAAGATTTTGAACTACAAAAAGAATGTCAAGGTGGCAAATAACAAGAAAAAGACAAAAGCCCCGGTTGTGGTTGCTAAATCTTCAACGGCAACAACAACAGCAACTGTGGTGGCTCTTCGTCGATGGAATGTGTGGGCGCTGCTACTGGTAGCAGTCTTGTGTGCTCTCTCTGTGTGGCAAGCGTGGTTTGCTTTGCCCCGGGAAGCAGTATCCGAGCCTGTTATCTCGCTGGTTTCTAGCGGTGCCAACATTTCATATGTAGGGGAATGTTACTACTACAAGGTGGACGGCAGAGATGAATGGCCTTGGGACGAATACGAGGCTCGCTCTGTGTACTCCACCATGTTTGATGAAAATGGCGTTTTGGATTGCTCGTTTCATTTTTGAAGGATGTGTACAGATTATTTATTGGGGATTTAAAAAAAAGACATAAATAGAATTACATAGTTTTACGATACTATCGATCAATACAATAGAATGCAGTAGAAGGTGGGTTGATTGGTTGGTTGGTACTCGTATCCGATCTGCTTCAGATTGTGAGACTACCGGAACAGGCGTTTGTATTTCACGAACGTTTTTTGTCCGACAAATTTGTGATGGGTCATCTTTGTCGCGTTTTGGGAAATCACCGCAACGACGACACACGATGACGATAACAGCACCTTCATACCGGTATCATGGGAGCTGCAAAGAAATTCACGGTATACCTTGTGCTATTTGTAGTGCTCATGATCAAGATGAACTCCGCTGGACTATCTCAGAAGGCACCATTGAGACCAGCAGCGAGGGCACATCCTGCTAAGGTACCACCATCAGGTAATGCTTCTACTACTACTACTACTACTACAACCACCACCAACGAACAAACACAACGCGCTACACGTTCCAGCAATGCAGAAAACATTGACATGACGCGAACGGCATATTTATTAACCGTGAATCTTACGTCACCTCGAACCATACGATCCACTGCTATTCTCAAAGGTGTCGGCTTCACTGTTCATCACGCAATGGCTCCCTTTCTGGGGACCGAACGAATTGACAAGACGAATTCCAATAAACTTGCACAAATGGAGGTTTATAGAATCATTGCCGCAGGCACGCAACCCTGGGGGTATGTATTTGAGGACGATATTGCTCTCTGTAGGTCAAAGGAGGAACCTGAAGAGAGCCAATTCTCAGTACAGCGGAATTTAATATGTCACAAGAACAATCAAGACACTTGCATGGAGTCGAAACATGCCCTTGGTATGTTTCTTGGTGTTTGCGGTTCCAAAGAACATGTCGGCAAAGAGCATCCAGGTACGAAACCTGGTACTCCCCTGTATTGTGGAAGGTGCGTTCATTCCTATGGAGTCAGCCGGGAAGGAGCATCGAAGGCGATTGAATACGTTGAGAAATGCGATGCGGACCAGTCTTTTTGTGGGATCGCGAACAGGCAATACATGGACGTTCTGATAGAAAGATTCTGTGGGTATTATGGTGGGTTTCCGGTTAGTGATATGGAATGTGCGGGCAAAAAATTCAAGAAACATAAGGGTTCCTTCATTCAAGACAGAGAGGCGTTCCAAACAATATTGGGGTCTCCAGGAAGTTAATCTCCAAAAACAAAATAACGCAAAATAATTCAAAACACACTGCAAGTAGAGTCACAAGAACTGCAATCGTTGTTAGTGAGGAGTCTCGATGATACCGAACGCGGCATATAATATCGTATGATTTTAAGAATGTTACGTCTATGTACTTTTATAGTCCCGAATTTGAAGGTGGTTTATCGACATTATCACACAAACAACAATGACGAAACAAGTAAAAGCATACCATACTGTATATTATGAGCTCTCTTCGAAGGAAAATTCAATTCCTTTCCATACTATTTCTTTTCCTTTGGATATTTGGTATCAGCTATAGCTGGATGACCATTTTCAGACGCCAAGAGGAGCAATCATTGAACAATAACAGCATTCCGACTAGCAGACAATTGAACGGCCATCACCATGAAGATGAGATTGACGTAATGAGACCACCGATATCCCATATGCATGGTTCAGATGTGTCTGTTGAATCGTCCATGAAAAATAGTCCGAAGGGCAAAGAACGTCATCGAAAGCATGAATACAAAATGAAAAGGGCAAAGGTGACAAAGAAGAAGAAACACCAACACCCTGAAATCAATTTGCCCTTGCCTGTGTTGGCAGTCGGTAAGTTTATTATGGCATTAGCTGTAACGTCAACTAGCAACAGTACTGTCGGTACTGATATTCATGAACCTCCCATTTGCGTCCTATAGGTTTTCCAAAAGCAGGCACCTCTTCCATTTTTAGTTTCTTTCAGCAGCAGAAGTTCCGTTCTCAACATTGGTATTGTTGCAAATCGCAAAACGACCCGCAGAGAGGAGGCCCCTTTCTCATGGCTGATTGCCTTCTTCGATACATGGGATCCGTTGCCTCTGATGGTGAAGAAAAGAATCAGACGATGCTTCAAGAGTGTGGACACTTTGATGTTTATGCAGAAATCAATGGTCCTCGTTGCGATGGTGACAAAGGATGTCGATTGGAAGACGGCAGCGTGGATACGGGCATCACAGGTCCGCGCATCTTTCTTCCTCAGCACTTTAATCTTCCAGAGTTGCACGATTCGGCCCCAAATAGTACTTGGATTCTGAATACTCGTCTTGTTTCGGATTGGGTGGAAAGCGTCATGAATTGGAGTGATTTGCAACACCAGTTTGCGAACGAGTACTATTCACAGGGACGGATCAATGAGTTGCCAAAAAATGCAGAAGAGATGAAGGCTTTCCTGAAAGAGATCTTTCTAAACCACACTGATCATGTCAAGGAATTCGTCAGCCGGCACCCGAGTCATGCATTGATTGAGATCAACATTACGGAAGGTGATACGGCAGGGCAAGTTCTGGCAGAATCGTTCGGATTAGATGCCTCTTATTGGACCGCGAGAAACCAACGTTGGAGAATAACCTGGCAGAATTCGGTCAGATTCTTTGGCGGGACTGCTGGGTGGCTCATGTTCGCTGGTACCACAGCGTACATGTGCAGCATCATTGGTCTCGCAATGACTATGCTATAGTGTCCTTTTTGCGTGTCTCCTGGATGATGCAGCAGCCACAGCAAAGAAATATGGAACCATCGTCGTTCAAGATTGTTTTCGAAGTACAATCCAAATCGTGGGGCATGGGAGACTTCACTGCTGATGAAAAGCCCACGAAACCGATCTCCTTAACAATTTTCAACCTAATCGGCGTTCGTAACAGTAGATTGGTAGATAGATGCCTGCGCAAGAGCCGGGCTAGGTGTCAAGACGATTGTGAATACATCATGTCCTATTTGTGTCGGCACGAACACAAGATCAAAGCCACCATGGCGAAAAAGAGGCTGGTACCAGAAATTCCCATGAAAACAAGTATTCCAGTCTTCATGTTGAATATGTCACGTGACATCAGAAAGTCGTAGCGAGATTTCAGCTCACTAAAATAATCCTATATCAAGCAATCATCATCTGTTTCAAAGGATCCATTCCTGATCATTCAAATGTATCTTTTGACCGCTTCGTCGTCCCTTTTCGTTGTCTCTGGGAAATGGCAGTAAGTGCCTCCTCTAGGGGAAAGATTCACGTAATGGCGCGTATCGGTATGTTGGCGTCATCGTCATGACTTTTATATTGCTTTTCATGTGACAAAGTGATTTTTGAATTTTTCAAAATCCACTTCACGTTCACCCAAACGACCTTCCTAATTGTAACACCGGAAAACAGGAGGACCATGTCACAAACAATAAGTACCTGTGATTGTGTGACATAAAACTCTGACGCAGGTTGAAAAATTTGACTAACAATCAGTTTTCAAGCATATTTTCACAAGCTGCTTGGGGAGAAGAATAAACCAATGGAGTTCTCTTACGTAGCCAAAGTACTAGAACCAAGTTGTTCTACTTCGTCTGGCCATCTTTTGTTCGAAAATTTATCTGTGGTGCATGATACACACAAAATCATCTTTTACAACAGAAAGGAAACACATACAAACAAGGTTTTCCTGGGTTTCAAAAAGAATAATCTGTTGGATTCATCCAGGTTTAACGAGAGGCATTCGCATAGATTATCCTCCAGTGATTCAGTCAAGCATAGGTACCTTCCTACCTTCCTACAAATATTATCCTAAATTTCTAGCTTCGTTTGCTTCCGAACGTTCTCAAAGTTTCCTATCTCAGATCAGAATTCAGGAGGTGTCAAGGTTGACCTACCTCTTCATCACACAACCCCAGAACAACTCAAACTTTCAACGTCGTCATGGGATCTTCGACTGGTAACGGTGAAGCAGTCTCGGAACAAGCGCGTTCGGACAAACCCTTTCCCATCACCGAAATCAGAACCAGCCAAGCAACGCCCAAGCCAGCCACTGCATTTCTAAGATTTCTGTCATATGGTTTGCCATGGGCAGCATGGCTCCTGAATGTGGCCTTGCTCATTACACCTCGTTACCAGAAGGCGGACATATCTCTATGTCTCGGAGGCGACTTCCTTCAGGAACAATTGGTGGCTACTGGAAACACAAATGCAACCACACTACCGTCTTTGTGCGAATACCGAGCCTACCATCTTGGAATCGTTCGAAGCACGGAAGAATTGACTGGGGCATCTGCCCTGAGTGCCGAAGATGATATAAATGATCTGGCAGCGGACGATTTCTTCAACAGTTTTGCGCTGGGAGCCTCCTCTGTCCCTGTCACTCTGGGGTGCATTCTCATGTGCATCTGTTGCGGTCCCGTCTTGCTCGGCGAATTTGCCAAGGGCCAATCTATGCTATGGAATATTTCTTTTTTGGTCCATTTCATTAGTGCACTCTTTAGTGCCTTGACAATGCTCTTTTTGCAAACAGACATGTGTCAAGAAGACCAAATATGTACCACCCTACAGGAGAATGACCGCTATTCTGCAATGACTTCTTCCATTCTTGGTTTTAATGGTGCCATTGCGGCTTTGAATGATGGGGATAGTGATCCCATCAATGTCGAGTGTCAACAGACTTGCTCGGTCGACGCGGGGTTCTATCTGTCCATTGTAACAACTGTGCTCTGGCTCTCGGCATTTGGAGGAACAGTCATGCTGAAAAAGGCCAATGCCAAGATTCATCCATAGAGCTGGTTAATGAAGATTGTGTTGCAAATGCTGTGAATTGCTATTTATTGGAATCGCTGTCACGTTTGGTTCCTGGTTTGACAAGGACAATGAACATCCTTGCCTATTTCATGTCTCTCTTTGTCCCCTTCTTGGTGTAAGTGGATTTATTTATGTTGGGTGTTAGTTATTGACGTTGCATAGGTGTGCTATAACCATGACGAGGACGACCATCTCCTTCTATCGCCTTTTTGGCACAAGTTGAAGGATGCCGGCTTCGCGAATGTGTTGCATCACCATTTTCGTATTAGAATATATATATTGATAAGGCTAGAGCTGTATTATATGAAACGTGTCAGAAAAAGAATGATAATATGCTGTTGCTGAAAAGGCATTTAGATAGAAGTACTGCTGTAACTCAAGGGAAATCATCGAATTTCATCTAGCTTAGACTGCTGCTCGACTAGTCAGTTCGAACCATCCCCAATCGTCAGGCACCGTATACAAGTGATGCTCTTCTGCCCATTTGTCAAAATTATCACATAAGCCATCGATGACTACATCCATGACAGTCGATTGGCTTTGGAGACGATCCTTCCCACTCTTACTTTCATCCTTGACCAAGACTTCACCTGGGACACTAGATTGGACGGGCATGTCTGGAAAAGCGCAGCACTCCTTGGTGCGATGGGCGACATTCTCATGTGAGCATAGTCGTTGATGGGTCAGTTTAGCACGTTCGGATGAAGGCAATTTGGAAGTAGGAATGTAGCCCCAGTGGACACCACCCATAATGGTCGGAATGGCTTCAAATTCCTTTTCGGACAAAGCTGGAATTAAATTGTATTCGCAACCACTGCAGTCCACATTCAACACGTCGATAGTATGTGGTCCATACACTTCGGCTTCCGCCAAGACAGATTTCAGTTTACGTAATCGAACCACCAATTCAATGTCCTTGCTTTCAGCAATGTCCGCTGTTTCATTTTCCGGAGTCCAAGCCCGAGCCGAAGTGGTCGAGGAAGATCGCCATAGCAATTTGGCCATCATGTTGTCTTCGTCACTGTCATTGGGCCCTACTCCTGCCAATACCACCTTGATTTTGTGCTGAAAGGTATCATCGTCCAAATTGCACCGCAAATTCATTTCTTGAATCAACCAATTGGGGGACGCTGGCTCAATACTGACGACTTGTGTACCAGGATACTTGTTGGTGACAGCCAAGGTCGTGAGCCCCAAACAACTGCCCACATCGACAAAGAGTTTGCCTTCTCCGAGAGATTCCGAGAGACCCAAAATACCACCATTGTCGACATTTCGATCGGAATTCAGTTGATTAATCACAAATTGAGTTCCATCGTCGTTTCTGGGCGACCAAATATTGTAAGATTGACTCTGAATGATTTCTCCGATACGCTCCTCGGTCACCTCCAAGACTTCCTTGAGAGTATCAGGATTCATTCCTTGGGCCCGCGCGGACGACCATAGTTTCAATAAGGTGGATCGTTTGGTTTCCGAAGCGTCACATTTGATTTCCTTTACAATCTTGGCCGGTGGATCTGGGGAAGCTGCCAAACAAAATAAATGCCTTGCATTCATGGCCACAGCATCAAAGTCTACTTCTCCACCCATCCCGCCACCAAAGTCGTCGTCCATGGGACTGTCACCAGGGCCATCTCCCAATCCAGCTCGGTTGGCCTGTCCAGCATACTTATCATCTGCCGCATCCTCCTCCTCCTCGTTTTCATTTGCAAGCTCTCCTCCAACATCAAAGGTGTTGTCATCTCCGTGTTGTTCATCTTCTACTTCTTGCAGTCTTCGATCGTTTCCTTTCAAGGCTTTCTCGTCGTCGCCCTTCATTTCTGCCAAGGTTTCATTAAAGAATTTCTCACAATCCAAGACTTGATAAATATCCAATGCCACTGCATTCATAGTGTCCTTCATGGGTTTCTTGGCCTTGTTATCTTGTAATTGAGGATGCGCCTTGGTCCGACGGAGTTTGGAAAACAAGGTCTTCTCGTCCAGACTCTTTTGCAATTGAGAATCGGATCGAAACAGAATTGCCAGGAGTAAAAACATGGTCATCAAGGTCATGCCAATAATGACCATTCCAGCCTTTTCTCGATCTTCGAGTCTCTGTTTGACGGAATCCATGCAATCTTGAACGGCATTAGAATCAGTGTTGTTGCTTCCTCCAGCTCGTTTTCGTAGCTGAAACCCTTTCTTGGCTTTTCGAATGGATACCATGATTGCGGGATTGGAGCTGTAGTTTGTGATAGAGAGCAATAGCTGTGGCTTTAAGCTTTAAAGTCGTTGGATTGTGATTGCCCCTCTCCTTGTATTGAAAGTCAACCGAACCCTTTGTTGATTTAAGATATCTCACAGCCAGGTGAACTTGTTTGGTGGTCGCTCTGAATGTTTTTGTTTTTAATAAAAAGATCTTCAGTCTGATTCTCTACTCGGAGTTTCTTCACCTCTATGGCCTTTGTTACGCAATGCTTCAGATACTGGAAGGAACCGGCAAAGAACCACTATTTACAAGGGTGGACAAGTCGTGTTATATTGTGCCTGACCAATGATGATCGATGGGACGATGAGTAGTAAGAAATTTCGCGCGTCGTTCACGACTACTTTAGTCCTACCATGACTCCTCCGATTCGTCATAACGCATGCGAGATGATTGATGATATCGGCATCACTATCAGGTACTGTATATATTATTCATCATGTATACACCGCAGTTATTGATGATGCACTTTTAAAATTGTACCTAGTACAAAATATCGACAAAGCATTGTTCTCATTCCACATTCATAGGTACAACTTCTTTCATTTCTTCGTATCAGAAGGAGGAATGCCGCATAATCCTGATGCGCAAGAAGACATGATACTATAGAGGAGCGTAGTAGTGCGTATTCTAGAATGAACGAAACGAAAACAAACAAACAAACAAATAATAAAGGGCGACGATGAACTCGACTTATTGGTTGAGGAACTCTGCGAAAAATCTAATGTCCATTACGATCAAGGAAACTATCAAAAGGCAAGGGAGATTTTGGAGAGAGTGTTGGAGATACAAGTCAAAGCGTTAAGTGAAGATCATATTTCTGTGGCCTTGACAACCTTTTACATGGCAACTGCACTGCTTCAAGAAAAGGACTTGGGTGGAGCCATGGAGAAACTCAAAAGAACCGCTTCGCACGAAAGCAACACTGCTGGGAAAACAAGGGAACCTCGAAGAGGCCACTGAGTGGTTTACGAAAGTGCTAAGGGTACAAACGAAAACTCTAGGGGGAAAATGCACCCCTCAACAGCAGAGGCCTATGAAAATCTTGCACAAGCCCATGTCAATGAGGACAAGACAGAAGATGCCACCAATGCCTACGCGAAAGCCATCAATATTCATAAAACGGTGCTTGGCAATGGTCACCCCCACACAAAGGAGCTTATGAATATCCTTCACATACTGAAGTGCGAGAAAACTGCGAAAGCAATGAACGAGCATGCACTGGCAGTGAAAGCGAAAGGCGATCTAGAAAAGGCGCTGCAACTCTTCCAAGAGGCGCTGGATGTTTCCAAGAAAATCTTTGGTGATGTCCATCCCAGGACAGCAGCAGTCTATGAGAATATTTCGGCTGTCCAAGTGGAACAGGGATTGCTGAAAGATGGCATTGCTGCGAGTGCAGAAGCCCTCAAGATCCGTAGAAGAGCACATGGGGACGATCATACTGACACGAAACGGCGTATATGGAAGCGCATGGATCTTTGCTGAAACGTTTCTTGGAGAATCGGAGTTAACGGCGGCTTTCTAGCTAGAGACAATAATAATAATGCCATCATATACTCAGCCAATTTAAAAAAGCACTTGTCTCCACATCCATAGTTACAAAACCTTTCGTTTCTCCGCACGGAAGAAGACCCGCCCTAATGGAATGGCACATGATGATACAAACAACTTTCACTTTGGTCTATAATGGGGTTTTGTTTAAATACTTGTTTTTTGAATCTCTATGTAATTGCTGTCCTGTATTCTGAAGGTCGATCTATATAACTCCTTCAAACAGGAACAAAGAGCATTGTGTGCGATTCGGATCACCATGAGTCTGTCATACTTCTTTAAGAGGAGGAATTGTTGATGGTACCTGTCAATGAAAATAATCACCACGACATTGAGCACCGCATGAGCTAGTAGTACAAACGCGCATTGACACACAACCTTCGTTTCCTCTCTTCACTTTCAACAGACAGAACAAAGAATATCCAAACAAGCAAATAGATGCTGTCATATTCTTCTTTGTGTCTTGAAAAAGATCGAGAATATAAACGAAGGTTTGTTCACGCTGCGAAGGCCGCTAGACGTCTCATCTCCAATAAGTGGAGGAATTTTGATCAACGTCCAGCAATTTTGTACTTTAGCAAATGTAGTTTCAATCGTGTGTTGACATGTTTCAAACAGTTGCCTCAACTCCGTCCAATATAAAAGAGTATCCAAACAGATTTGGTTAGTGAGCCGAAGGATGCAACATAATGCTCTGGTGGTGGTTGGTATGGTATGCGGAACTTGTTTGTTTGCGTGTGCGTGTGTGTTGGTTTCTTAGTCGAGAGTGACAAACCATGATTGGTCGGACGCTTGCGTGTCCATGGTACCTGTCGACATAATGTCTCCGTACTCGTCCTCCTTGGAAGAAGGCTTTGATGATGTCGACATCCAGGACGGCGTGAGTGCTGAGACAAATTTCGACATCAACGACTTCTTAGGTGCCGGCTTTGGAATCTGTTCCAGAGTTTCCAAAATGGCTAGCTCGTGGAACTTTTTGAATTCAATTTGAAGTTGCTCTCTTTCTTGTTGTCGCAAGAGCTCGGCTTGTTTGTTGATATCTGCTTGCTTTTTCATCTCTCGTCGCTTCAGGCGTGCCAATCGCCCAACTGTGAGCGATGCTCGGTTGTGGAAAGTTGTATCATCCCATCCTCTGATATGACTCATGATTTACTTGTGTTTTTGCTTTGAAGGTCGATAGGCTAATTTGAATGGCTATGGTACTCCTTTGGGAAGTTCGAATTTTTCGAAAATATGGGAATTGCAAATTTCCAAACTTTCGAAATTGTGGAGTTGCGCAACGCTTGGATCCATGGCATGCGACACGCCGGTCAGATTCATTTAGGGAATCGCGAGCAAAAAATGTCGTGAGAGTGATTCATTACGTGGTTGAAGTCGAAATTGCGCAGCACGCTAGTGTAAATACGATGATCAACGCACTAACTCTTCACGGTCAACGCACCATGGTGCTGCTATTTTTCTGAAACCATAAATAAAAATGGAAAATATGGTGTGAAACGCGGCTCATAGTGCTGCTATTTTTCCGAAAGCATGGAAAATAACGTGTGGAACGAAACTCCGAGTGGGCGGACTGACTGTATTTTATGGCGAGAGAGATATGGCGAAAACGTATGGCGAATGAAAATATGTCACAGTATAGACGATGTGCTATACAGTAATATATACTGTAGTGAACTTCGAACAGTTGTTCATCATGGTACAGGCAGTTGAACCCATTGAAACATTTGAACAGTTCTATACATGCATGTAAATTGGTGGAAGCTATTCACATTTGCAGCCAGCATTCCGTGCTTCCAGGGCTTGTTTGATACACAAATTATTTTCGGTGTCTTCCTGTTGCATCTTTAGTACGGAATCGATCAAAAAGCAGGGATGTTCAGTGCCGTTGGGCAAGATGACTGTTTCATTTGGATTCTTCATGGTGAAGGACCAGGGTTCGTAGCAAATTCCGCGGCATGACTGTGGTGCATTTGCTGGTCTTATCAGAAATCCAGATGAAAATTTTGATGGTTTGCTAGTCGGTGCATCGATTGGCGAGGAGTCCACAATTTCTGGAGACAGCCTTGATTCTGAGACTGGGAATTGCGATGGAACCAAGGAGGGCATGTCTGATGGGACCACTGATGGCGTCAGTGATGGTGAATCGGACGGAGCCAAGATACTCTTAGAAGGGGCAATAGAAGGAGCTCCAGAAGGCATCTCAGATGAAGATTGTGATAGTTTGCTAGTCGGTGCATCAATTGGTTCTGATGAGGAGTGCATAATTTCTGAAAAAAACCTTGATTCTGAAACTGGAGGTTGCGTCGACGGAGTTAAGGAGGGCATGTCTGATGGGACCACAGATGGCGTCAGTGATGGTGAATCAGACGGTGCCGAAGTATTCGTAAAAGGGGCCACTGAAGGAGCTCCAGGAGGCGTTTCAGATGAAAATTGCAACAGAGTTACCGAAGGAACGTTAGATTGGGTGGCCGATGGCGCTGCTGAAGCACTGCTCGATGGATGTACTGATGGCGAATCGGACGGAGCCAAAGTACTCTTCGAAGGGGAAACAGAAGGAGCTTCAGAAGGCATCTCAGATGAAGTGTGCGATGGTTCTACCGAAGGGGCATTCGAATGTGTTGATGGCGCTGCCGAAGGAATACTGGATGGATTTGCTGACGGTGAATCGGATGGAGCAAAGGATTGAGAAGGGTCTGACGAAGGAGCTTCAGATGGTGATTCGAAGGGTGCCGCTGAAGGAATCCTGGATGGGGATGGTGTTAGCGGCACGTAGGATGGGTGATTCTTGCAGATTTCCTCTGTGTTCAAGGTTTCGCAAACAACATCCATGATGAAACTATGATGAAATGCGACGGAGGCGTACACGCCTGGTTTCTTTGGCTCGCCACAACCCTGCCCCCAACTGATAACGCCAATTTGGGTTTGAACATTGCCTTCTTCGACAAACATTGGGCCTCCAGAATCTCTGTTCATGAAAAATATATCGAAAAATACATCCAATCATTAGCAACCGCTCACCTATGCTCAGCGTAAGGAAAAATGAACAACACCACCACTCCTCAAAACTCACCCTTGACAAGCGTCCTTTCCACCATCCCAGCGCCCAGCACAAACTTCGTCACGATGAAGATGCTCGCCATAGAATCTCTCCTTACACATTTCGTTGGAAATGTACGGCACCTCCACGCTTTGAAGAACCGAAGAGAATGTCGAACCTGGATCCTGTGATTTTCGTCCAAAACCGGAAAGTCGAACTGGTCTTCCTTCGTACATTTTGACCATGAATCCATAATCCGCCAGGCGCATTATACTTTGTAGGAAGAATTCTTTGAAAGGATGTTCGTCAACACATGACGACAGTCCGATGACTGCAATGTCATCGTTAGTCGAAGACCATTCGCTATCGTAGTTGGGATGAACGGTGATGCTTCCCACAGAAGAAAAATGGAATGGAATCTGATCGTTGTTTGCGGATGGTTTGTATGCATTTATATATAAAGCATTTGCCGCATTCAGTCCACTTTCGGTCACGCAATGTGCGGCGGTCAAGACATGACACCTGGAGATGAGGGTACCGCCGCAACCTCCAAACTTGAACCCATTTTCGGTTATGGCAAGATTCATGACGAAGTTAGGCTGTATAGGGGCTGTAGTTCCACCAACTATTCGAGCCTGACCTTTCTTTACTGCAACCGACTTCGCGTCCTTTTCGTCATTGTCAAAGGGGATGAAATTTTCATCACTCTTGCTTGTTGGCTTCACGTGGTCGTGACGATCATTCCGTAGATATCCTCGTAGTTGATTACTTCGTGCTGTTTCTGACAGGGCGAGAACACCGAGTGTTATGAATATACTTCGACGACTCATTGCTTATGGAGCTACGTCAAGCGTTGACGAAACTGTCGATGGAGCATTGGTATCTTATTGTCGGTGTGGAAGCTTCCATCAAAATGTGACTCCGCATCGCCAGTTTTTCGAGAATCTTCTTGGTCACCGTCGCCGACTATTTTACTTAGCAAATCAAGCCTGTGAGCCTCTAGACGTTAAACTCAACATGTGCTTGCTCGCTGACCTGCCGCCTGTCTGCCAACCAGAGCATCATGGTTGACGTCTGACGTCTGACCATCTACATGTGACCATTGATCTGTTGGATCGATTATTTACCAACAAAAGAAATATAATAACAGACACCGCTTGTGCGACAGAGCCAGAAAAGACATCAAGAAGCACACATCGAAGAAACTTCTTCAATCACAATCACCATTCTTTCATCAATCCCAAAATATCTCACTCGTCGCCTTTGGACTCCCAATAGAAGCTCTGTCGGTAGTATTTTCGCATCTCAATTTTCATCCGACATGACCGATGATTCCGACACCAAGACCGAAGTAACGTCCATCACGGAAGGCTCTGCAATCATGAGCTTTCCTGCCGATCAAGAGTCTACTGTCTTTTACAATCCTGTCCAGGTTCAGAATAGGGATTTGAGTATTCTGATGATTAGTTTGTATGCCGAGAGACGTGCCATTCGTCGTGCCGTGAAGAAAAAACGAAAGGAGCTCAACAAGGAAGAGCTATCCAAGGAGGAAAAAGAAAAGTTATTGACAGAGTTTGAGAATAGTATCGATATTGATGAGCTCTTGAAGACGAGAGCTGAGGATGGTGTGACTATCTTTGAAGCCTTGGCAGCATCAGGTCTAAGATCTGTTCGATATTGGAATGAGATTGCTGGAGTCAAGCATGTCACGATCAATGATCTCGAAGAAGCAGCTGTACAAAGAGCAAGGGGCAATATCGAAAACAATAAGCTTGAGGATATTTTGTTGGAGAGTAACGCTGAACGCGAACACGGTATTTGCATCAACCATGGGGATGCTACCCACGAAATGTACATGGCGAGGCGGCCGAATACGGCATCTATACTGACACCAACTCAAAAGAAACAACAACCAATGTGGGACGTCATTGATCTGGACCCTTACGGCAGTGCGGCGCCGTTCTTGGATGGGGCCGTCCAAGGTGTAGAAAGTGGCGGTCTCTTGTGTGTCACATGCACCGACATGGCTGCCCTTGGCGGATCTCACCCGGAGACAGCCTACGGCCGATATGCGGGCCTTCCCATTCAATCCGCAAAGTACCTGCAGGAAATGGCCCTGCGACTTCTACTTCACACGATTTCAGTTTCTGCAGCCCGCTATGGAAGGACCATTCGGCCCGTCTTGAGTGTGGGCATGGCATTCTATGTCCGAGTCTTTGTCGAAGTCTGCGATGACAAGAAAGGTGTCACTGATTTATCATTGAACATTGGCCACGTCTATCAATCGACGAAATGTTCCACTTTCGTCACTCTGCCACATGGACAAATGGGTGGCAAGAAAAAGAGTGTGTATCAATCGATAAGGTTGGATCCAGGTTCGTGTCCGCAGACTGGAGCTCCCTTCAAGGTGGGAGGTCCCATTTGGCTTGGGAAACTCCACGACCAAAATGTGATAAAGACAGCTCTGGAAAGACTCTCGCACAAGAGTGGCTCCTCACCCAAAATGGAAATGATTGCCACCCGGAAGCGGTTGATTGGATTGTTGACTTCAGTTTCCGAAGAGATTGACACACCCTTGTATCATACCATTCCAGATTTGTGCCGCAGCCTTGGCGTCAACAGCCCACCATTGAAGACCATGAAGGCGGCAATCATCAACGCTGGTTTTCAAGTGAGTGGATACCACAAGGAACCCCAAGCACTCAAGACGGATGCACCCAACGGTGTTATTTGGGATATCATGAGAGCATGGGCAAAGGAGAATCCACCCAAGAAGCAACCGGTCGACGGTAGTCCAGCTCAGATGATTTTGGCCGAGGAATCAACCATTTCGGTCGATTTTTCCGTTCCTCAGTCAATGAAGGGAACGGATAAGGTGGCAAGATTTCCTCGAAACCCAGAGAAGCATTGGGGACCGAAGCGTAGGGCGAATAACGTGGTCAAGTCCGAAGATGAACCGGCTGCCAAGAGAGCTGCCGTCGCAAAGGATAACGAAGTATAATATTCTAGGCCTAACATTCAGCAATGTAATTCTTGCTAGGTTATGGTTCGTGATGCCTTTTGTGTCAAGCTCCTTCAAGGAATTTTCTGTATCTTGTTTGCTTCAGCAATGACACTCCCGTATTGTCTTTTATTGGTCAAGCACCTAATCTTGTCTTAGGCTGTCGCAAAATTGACAGCCACTTCTTTTGCTTGGGCCCTTTCATGCATTTTGTTTTTCTTGTGCTCTAGTTGTAATTGAATCGTGAACAGATGATTCATATCTTCTAACACGGTATGGAAGACATCGTCTGCTGTTTACTCCTCTACAGGTGCTTCAGCTTCCTCTTCAGCCTCGTCATCACCCTCTGCGACGGCAGCAGGTTCAGGCTCGGTTTCAGTCTTTTTCCCTCCAAAGTCAGGAAGCCAGCTGGG
Source organism: Cylindrotheca closterium (assembly GCA_933822405.4). NCBI lineage: Eukaryota > Bacillariophyta > Bacillariophyceae > Bacillariales > Bacillariaceae > Cylindrotheca > Cylindrotheca closterium. Next base: position 391,514 of record CAKOGP040000779.1, on the reverse strand, counting down.
CTTCTCAAGTCCAAGTTCTTTCAAGAATCCAAAGTTCAGGTTGGTCTCAGGGCGAGCAGCGAATCTAGGTTGGTTGGCTGGAACGAAAGCATTGGAAAGTCCAAGGACAAGGAAAAGAGCAAGGAGGGTGAAAACCCGAACAATGGCAGCCATTATGATGAGGATGAGGAGTAAGACGCTGTACTGTAAGAATTCACAAGAGGAAAACTATGACTTTGGTATGATACATGATACCTTCGAACTTGCAGTTCGGCAAATCAAGATACTGTGACACCCTTGACACCACCACTGACACCACTGCGACATCCGTATTTTGTACAGGTACCTGCCGACCAGAAGGAAGGACGGCATGCATATAATTGGATCTTCGAGTGCGCGTTGGGTCCAAAACTTGAGACCACATTAGCCATATCTTTTGCCAAAGCACATGGCGGATTTGCCATGGTGGCGCACTGTGTAGCCAAAAAGGATTCAGGGCGCACTTTACCCATGGTGGTATGCACCATGTGTCAAATATTTGCGCATTGTCACATGGCCACCAATGGAGCAAGTATTCAGATCTTTTTCGGAGTTAGGTATCTCATATTTTTGATGCCAATCCGATTTGAACAACATGTACAAACTTGCACTCTTGATTATCGCCTTCATTTCTTGTGCTCAGGCAAACCGACTACGAGGTGAAGCACACAACCGTGGACGTCATGCTGGTGGCCGCAAGGTTGGTCTAGACAAGGTCAGAGACGCCCTTACTTCCGATGGACCTGAAACTCCAAACTTTGACGAACCCGACTTTCTCAGCGATCAAATTGTGGACATCAAGGCTACCATGCTTGCTACAAACGACACTACATTTTCAGGACCTCAAGCAAGAATCGTAGGCGGTGGACGTGCCCAAGCTCAAAACAGCTTTGCCATGTTTCTCGTGAATCAAGGAGGGTAAGTAAAATATTGAGACCGACACGATGAACATAGTCTGCGGCACCAGTACCTAACCCGCCTTTACCTTGTTCAGATATCGATTTGGTGGATGTGCTGGATCCTTGATCTCGAGCTGCCATGTTTTGACTGCTGCCCATTGTGTCGCTGGTCATCGTCGAGGACGTCCACATATGCTTTACATTGGCGCCTACAAGCCGTATACTGCCAACAATGGTGGCCAACCTACCCAATTTTCGGGCGTCCGATCGATCAATATTCACCCTGGCTACAATGACGCCACCAATCAACATGACATTGCTGTCATCACACTTGACACCTGCGTCTCTGACCAACGTATACTCAGCAACATCATGAAGCTGGCTGATGACAATATCATGCGACAGGTGGTCCCACGATCTGGAGTCATGTTGGAAGCCACTGGATTTGGAAGGACTTCGGAAAATGGCCCATATTCGAATGAGCTCCTCTCAGTTCAAGTTCCCTTCATCGCACCGAACGAGTGCAAGAACAAGTACTACACTGGTATCCGAGATGGCATGGTCTGTGCCGGATACCCCAACGGCGCAAGAGATGCTTGCCAGGGCGATAGCGGCGGCTCATTGTTTTTCAGAAATGGACCCGATCTATACCAAGTCGGAGTCGTCTCATGGGGATATGGTTGCGCCAGAGCCGGTTTCCCAGGAGTTTACGCATCGGTCGCATCCTACGCGAATTGGATCAGGGGCATCACCGGATAGATACCCAAAAGTCCAGTTCTCCATCAGCTTTCCCGGCAATCTTCGAAATGAAGCACAACAACAGTGCTATTTACACAATACCCTGTAGATCTTTAGTATAATAGATGATTACATATGAATATTCTTACAATCTTCTTGAGACGACCCCATCAACAAAGCGTACATACACCACATCGATCTGTATCTGAGATCTACAGCTATTCCGAAATCCGAATATCCTATCTTATATTTCGATCAATTGATAGTCTGCAACGCAGTAGGAACTACAATGGAAAGTTTGCCAATTCCAGCTGACTACTGAAATCAGAAAAAAAGAGGTCTTAAAGCGAGTAATGACTTGCCTTGGACTTCGGATAGTTGCTTAATCGGTGGCAAATGATGTAGGGAAGTGGATTGCTTGGAGCAAAGAGACACGGCTACGATAATATTTACACTTGGATGGTCAGTCAGCGACTAAGATGCAACAAGGGATCTAGAGACCTGCAGCCTTTAGGTTCCGAGCAAAAAATCAAGAAATTGGAAGAGATGGGTTCTCATTACTCAGGGAAATATTTTCTTACTCGTTGGCAGTTTGTGAGATCGCAGTGCAGTGACTATAGTCGGAGCTTGATGGAGTCCGAATCTTAAAAGTCAACACATGCTGGATGCTTCTATTTACTCGTCGAATGAATCATCATCCTGAAGGCTTTGCAAAGTCACAGGCAACCACTGATAATGAAGTCTTATCGAATCAATTGTTTGTTATTGCTGATTGTTGCGGTCTCCATTTCGTGCCATATACGACATCGCCCCCAAGCTTCTCATCAATTCCAAAACGTCAGAAGACAGACAAATTTGCGAAGCTGAATAGCATGATCCTTTTCTCCTTTATAAGTTCAATGCTTTCCAGAATATTGGTGCACTGAACCGATATTGATTGATAACCTCAAACCAGCCAGCACTCGACCGTTTCTGACTTGTTTGGCATGGCCGTATCACTGGCCGCATCATTGTTATCGCCGGTCTCGTTCGCCAACACTGATTTGTGATTTTGCGTACTGGCAGCAAGTTTCATTCCATATACTCTAGAATTGCGAAGCCAAGGAACTTTTCTTTGAATAGATCGGTCCCGTTGACATGCCCTTTGAAATCACAATTTCGGCAGTTGATGGAGTCAATTTTCGCAAAAAGACTAAAGAAGTCGAAAGTGCGCGCTAGTTGGGATAATTTTGAGCAAGCCGAGCCGACAGTTGGATGCAAGTGTAGTAAAGACTGAAAACCCAAATCCGCCTCACCTTTTGGTCAACCTTCTGTGATGGACATTTTTGGATGGTGCTGTAACCATCCACTGGCTTCTGGTCCACCATCATTTCTTGTCTAGGTTGTTGTCGATATTATTGTTCCAAGTTCTCTTTGGTAAGCAACTTGCAGGTCCTGGCGCTTGATTTCTCGTTTGATTCCAATGAAGAAGGTATCTTCTTACGGCTTTGTCGCGGTGGCGCACCGATCAGCCAAAATTGAATCATGGCGCACTGCACTCATGGCGTTACGCACCATGTGGGAAATATTTGCGCCTTGTCACAAGTAGAACAAAGCCGCAAGTAGCCGGATATTTTTATCTCATATTTTGATGTTTATCCGCTTGAAGCAAAATGTACAAATTAGGATTATTGATTCTCGCTTTTCTCTCCCGCTCGAATGCCAGTCAATTGAGAGGGACTACGAATGAAGCAAACGACGAGAGACGGAACCTATACGATCGTCAGTCTGGCTTAGACAAGATTAGGGATTCCCTTACTTCCGATGGAGCCGACGATCCAATGATTTTGAGTGACGAGGTTGTGGACACCGATGCTACTTTTACGGCAAGAAGGCCCCAATCAAGAATTGTTGGTGGACAAGCTGTGGATGCTAGCGATACCCAACCGAGTTTTGCGATGCATTTAGTTGACCAAGGCGGTTACCGATTTGCTGGATGCTCTGGAAGTTTGGTGTCGAACTGCCATGTGTTGACAGCTGCCCATTGTGTCGCTGGCAGCCGCGCTGGATACCCTGACGCGCTTTACATTAATGCTTTCAAGCCCTACGAAGGCAATGGAGGACAACCTTTTCACTTTTCCAAAGTCCGAAGTGTTCAAGTCCACAATCGGTACAATGATCGGACCAACCAAAATGATATTGCCATGATCACTCTGGATTCCTGCGTCGATAACCACAACAACGCCCAGTATTTTCTCAACAATATTATCAAGTTGGCCGATGACGATATGATGAAAACAATCAGTGCTGGAACCATGTTGGAAGTCAGTGGATTTGGAAAGCAAGCAGAAACCGGCAACAAGGCCGTCTACTCGAATGTGCTCAATAAGGTCCAAGTTCCATTCATCCCTCAATCGGAATGCTACAGTAAATACTACAGCGGTATCAAAGATGGCATGATCTGTGCTGGATACGCTGGAGGTCGTCAAGACAGTTGCCAAGGCGACAGTGGAGGCCCCTTGTTCATCAAGAAGGGCAACGACGAATATCAAGTCGGAGTTGTTTCCTGGGGATATGGGTGTGCCAGAGCCAATAGTCCAGGCGTCTATTCATCAGTGGCATACTTTCGCGGTTGGATTGAAAACATTGTCTGCAACTATGGTCCTTCCAGTACCTCGGATCTTTGTGGTGCCAGTGTTGCGTTTGCGACAACACAACCTCCCACACCACCGCCTACCAGCAGACCAGTCACACCGCCTCCAACGCCACAACCGACCCGTCCACCAACTCCAGGACCGACTCGTCCACCTACTCCAGAGCCAACACCAGAACCTACTCGTCCACCTACTCCTGGGCCAACAAGAGAGCCCACTCCAGAGCCTACTCGAGCACCTACTCCTGGACCGACAAGAGAACCAACACCAGCGCCAACACCAGCGCCAACACCAGCGCCAACACCAGAACCTACTCCCGAGCCGACCCCAGAAGCCACCACTGCGCCACCCACGTTGAGCCCAATCACTTCCAGACCTACCACGACACCATCGACTGCTCCATCCGACGCCATTGCCAATTTGTTTGGTGGACAATGTAGCCAGGTCCAGGGCACATGTCTGTATGCTTCGGACTGTTGCGGAACCTTGCAATGTCGTCGCCGGGATAATACTTGCGTTGTGGTCAACAATAATAGAAGACCATTGACGGATCGCACACGAATGTACCAGGGAGTTTAAAAAACAACGAAAAATTGCCAAACGGCTTTGCGAGTCAGTCACAGTCCGTCTCCCTTTTATTGGATGCACCTTTCATCCAAATTGATCCACCAGAAGCACCAGTTGTATACACTGCACTATTTATGCTATTAGATTAGATTGTAAGAATAATATTCTATTTTCAATGACCCCCTCCTCCTTCTCTTGTAAAGTAGTAGTAGTCGACATACCTCTGCAACTATAATCTAAAGTAGATTGAACAAGACTTTTTCTATTTTGTAATGTGTATAAAATAAAATGAATCTAAATTCTAAATCTACAGTAGCTATTATATAATAATAGTAATAGTATAGGAGGATACCGAAACTTGATCGGTTCGTGTACTGCATCAGCATCAGCAGCAGCAAGTTGTGTGCTTTGTGTCTCTGTTTTGCATTAATTCCTTAGGAGGCTTCCTCGGGTCCATCGGGCAAGGCACCCAATAATTGACGTTGACGACGACGACGACCACCACCAGCAATAGATGGTGGTGGTCTGTTGGCACCACCTCCCCGAATCCGTGTGAGACTGCTGACATAGGTACTCCCCGACAATTTGGCAGCATCCTTGTCCGTATTACTAGAACGTTCCTTGCGTTCGGCCGTGGAACCATTGTCAAAGGTATATCTGCCGGAATCGAGGGTGGGCATGGGTGTCGGAGGTCGGGTAGGGTTCGGGGTTGGTGCGGGAGAAGGTCGTCCTGTCGGCCTTCGAGTGGGGGGACGAGTTGGTGGACGAGTCGGTCGTCGGGTAGGATTTGCCTGTCGTTCCCCACACATGGCAGTACGGCCCGCCCAATCGGACATTTGGACGTTGGGATTGCTGCAGACAATTTTGGAAATGTACTGGTAATGATGTGGTACGGATGCATAGACACCAGGTTTGTTGGCCAGTCCACATCCATGCCCCCAGGACACCACCCCATATTGTCTGAGACGACTGTGTTTGGTGGGTGTGGACGAGTACTCAAAGTACAAGGGACCACCACTGTCACCAAAGCAAGCATCTCTGCCGCCACCTCCAGCGCACATCATGTCATTGTCTAGAACGAGTCCAGGAGCATAGAAACCTTGACGAGGGCATTGGGCAAGAAACGGCACTTGGACCGTTTGCAAGACATCGGTAAAGCTCGCAGAAGTTCCTCCAATGCTGGTGACATCCGTGGACCCAAATCCTGAAACTTTGAGACCTGCGCCATTGGCCAATCGGTTCCAATCGTCAAGGGTAGCCAATTCCATAATGTTGTGCATAAAGAAATCCTTGTCTTGTTCGCTTTCATCGACACACTTGGACATGGTCAAGACGGCCACATCGTTTTGGGGTCTTGTGCTATCATTGTTTCGGTACTGTGGATGAATCGCATAGGCCTCTATCGTGGTAAAGTGTCCTGGCAATCCACCATTGTCACCCCAGGGAATGTAGGCATTGACGTAAATCCCCATACTGGCCACAGTATTGGGATTGTCCACACAATGTCCCGCAGTCAAGACGTGACAAGGACTAATGAGGGATCCCCCACAGCCACCAAAAAAGTAGTTGCCTCGATTGCTTGCCAGCAACATAGCAAAGTTTGGCACTCCCGAACCATCATTGCTGGAACCACCAACGATTCGAAACATGTTGTTTTTGCGATCGTCACTTGATGAATCAATGTTGTTATTATTAGGGTCTGGAATTTGAATGGGAGTTCGATAGAGGTCAGTGTAGCGCAGTTGTCTTCCCTCCGAGTCTTCTTGTGACAAGGAAGAGGAGTTGCCAATGTTGTTGCTGCTGTTGGTAACATTGGCTGATGTCTCTGCTAATCTTTCAGCAATGACCTTGGATGTTCTCAGATTGAGCGTCGGAATCGGTGGAAGATCTTCTCTGGGAGCGTTGTCCGTGTCCTTTGTGTAGACACGATTGCTTGGATCAGAGGATGCCGATTCCGCAAAGATACAGCAGGAGGATAGCAACAGCAATTGGAGAAATGGAAATCTGAGTGATTTTGTTGATGTTGATGTTGATGTTGTGGAGGAGGATATTGATGAAACCATCGTGTGAGTGTGTGTGTGTGTGTGTCACAGCTTGATGATGATGATGATGATGGATTGAATGTTGCTGTACTTTGCAATACACATAGAGTGAAGCAATGCCAATAAGTTTTCCAAAACAGGCAACACGTTATCGGGCCAAATTTTGCAGATTCGAAATGCACACCACACACACATAAAACTTGAACCACCACAGGCTCGTTATTCGGGGCTCTCGTGTCATCTAAACACATTCTATGGAATCTCGACTGGCGCTTCAACAGACACGAACGGACTGTCACTTCGATTAGAACACGCGTAACCTTCAATGCTTCCCGCTTGGAATCGATCATTGAATACTATCCCACTTCGAATACATCATAAAAAGATAAATGCCAATGAAGGCTTAAATGAAAAGGGCGCTACTCTGTCAATGCCACCGAATGAGACATCTTGTCATAAGTAACGAACCTGCTGGCGTTCACTTTCCATCCAACGCTCGCCCGTCCCAAAATGACTGTTCATCGGATTCTCGGAACCCCCAACGGAAACCATGAGAAATGATGGGAGTGGATTCCTTCGACTCATATTTGACTGCTCCGATCATTGACCGAGCTGGCCAACCAAGTCGTCCTTTTGAATTTTTGATGGACTCCTTGGACTAGCTGTCCGGCGCGCAAAACTATGGATCATTGGCGAACCTCTCCAGAGGTGGAATCTCAGGCAATCATCATCACTTTCAGACAACGAAGCAACGGTAATAGGGAGCTGAAACAACAATAGAGGAGAAACACAGTCATTGCCTACCGAAAAGAAGAACCACGTTGCTGCTCTTTAGTTTTCCTTGGTTTGATTCAATTCAATTCATTTCATTTCGATTGGTTGATTGATTTGCGTTCCGAGTATTCTTCTTCATCATCCGCTTATTCATTCAGAATCACATTCTAATAGATTGGGATAGGATCAGACTTGGACGGCGCATTGAAAGGGAAGCAGAAAAGGGGCAACACTGTAACTGTTTGTCTTCAAGTCGCAGCAAAGAGTTTAACAGCATATCTTTCGGTACATCAGATCAAACGTCAGGTACTCTCTTTTGACACACATACAAAACATTCAACACAAACACAACATGTCAAGCAGCAGCAACAATAATTCCTTTCTGACAAGCTCCAAATGTGGTCAGGCGGCACTGACGCCATTGGATCCATCGGCGAATCGAAAGGGCGTCCTTTACAATCTGGAAAAGCATCAGATTGCCAACAAGTTGCAAAGCCCCAAAAAGAAACTCTTGGACGATGGTACGAGTGGAATGGAAGTATTCAAAGTGTCCAAGGTATGTCAAGCTAAGGAGGGGTTGTTGAAAGACGAGTTAATGGATAGATTAGTTCAGATCTCGTTGCCTGCTTGGTGTCTCATGATCTCACTCACACACCATTTCCCTTTGCTTTCACCCTTTTATTGAATTGAATTCAATCCAATCCATTTCATTTCATTTCAATCCGATACAACTCGATTTAGACTGGCGCACTCATGACCCGTCGACTAGCCTTTTCTCCCAATCATCGATCACTCTACATTACCACCAACAAAATTACTGGCCTCTCCTCCTTGATCAAATATGTCAACCAAACCAAAAAAGAAAGTGGGGCCACGGTGATTGACATTTCACGGATTGATTCCATATGGAAGGGACAATTGACTCAACGTTTTACCCAGTGCGATGATCCGTCCATGGAAAAGACGTCGCTTTCGATTCTCTTTTTGCCTTCCAAGTATTCCTACAATAACCATGCCACACTGGAAACGATTGATTTGATTGTTCCGGACCAACGAGATTTTCAACTCTTGGTGACTACCTTGCAAGATCTCATGATTTTGTATCAAGTCCAAAAGCGGAGTCTGGGGAAACCCTTGAGGCTACTGGAATATCATTCGGTGGATATGGGAAAATCATCCTCTTCCTTTGTGGACGCAAATATGGATCGGATATCCATTTCGGAATTTTACGAATTGTGCAGTCGGCTCAATGCACCACCCATCAAATACAAGGGTAGACCCAGCATCAAGGCCATTAGTAAGAAATCAAGCATGAACTTGGTATCCGATCCAATGGGAACCATGTATCGGGATTTGGTAAAGGAATTGAAGCAAAAGCAATCCAGACAACAACAACAGTTGTCACTCCAAGAACCATTTCCAATGAAGCGATCACAATCCTTGGATTCTGGTTATTCCTCCCTTTCTGCCGAAAATCATGAATTGCCCTTGTGGGCTCTAGGACGACTATTGCAACGACTGGAAAACTTGTCGCATCAGCAAACGGGTGTGGAAAAGGTACAAGACGAGCCCATTGCTCGATTGTGGAATGACATTTTGCACACCGATCCAGTTCCCTATATACGTCCAGACCACAAATCAGTCGAGACTAGCGTCACCATGGAGGATGAATGGGAAGCCAGTACACATTCGACCATTTCCAATGTGGCCTTTTTGTCCTTTATCCGGAGTCACCAAAAGGAATATCATGCGCAACCCAATCATACCTCCAACCTCATCAAGAAACTGGAACAACAAATATCGACTTCGGATGATTTGATGGCTCTTCAAAAGTCGTCAACAACCACAATTCACAGCAGCAAACGTTTGGGAGTCAGGAAAGAAGATGAAGAAGAAATTTTTGATATGGACTTGAGCGTCTCGGGGAAAGACGACCGATTGTCCAAGGTGGGGTTCATGGAGTATCTCTTTGGGGATTCCAACGAATTGATGGATCCAGCACGATCGAAACAGTCGGATGACATGACATACCCACTATCGAGTTATTGGATCCGTACGTGTCACGATACCTATCTGAATTGCGAAAAGCTGGACAGTTCGGGCATGCCGGGTCCAGCCGGAAGTGAAATGTACATGAATGCCTTGAGCCGTGGGGTGCGGTGCTTGGAATTGGACGTTTGGGATAGTGTTCCAAAGGATCCGAAACAGCAAGCCTCGTCATCCGTTCCAGCATTCCCAGTCATTTCGCATCAACAGCCATCCTATGGCGCGCTTCCATTTCAAGTTGTATTGAAGATTGTCGCGCAGTACATTGATGCCAATCCAGACACCTTTCCCATTTTGCTAAATGTTGAGAATCACTGTTCGTTTACCGTGCAAAAGGTCATGGCCAAGCAATTGTACGATGTTCTTGGCAGTAAGGGACTGCTGGTGGTCCCAGACGAGTCACAAGCAGTGCACACCAAAGACTTGCTACCATCTCCAGCAAGCATGATTGGCAAGGTGGTCGTCATTGGCAAGCGACCCGAAGTTATCAAGGAAGGTGCGAGGATTGTCAATGATGATTACGATGACGAAAATGATGATTTTGGACGATTGGGTTTGGCCAATGTTCAATCTCGGGCAGAAGAGGACGACGAGGAAGCAGAGGCAAACAAGAACGGAATCGTTATTGGCTTTGATGCTGCTGGTCCAGTACGATCCACCGACCCAGATCCAACTCTTACGCGGCATACTGCCAGCGAGCTTTTGTGGATGGCCAAGAATGAATTGGAAAAACGAAAAATGAATGCCGTCGAAGCCGAATTGAGGGCCAACGAAGCGGCGGAGAAGGCTGCACGTTTGAAACATGAATTGGATACGCTGATTACGAGGGCTGGACTGAGAAAGGAAAATGTGCTTGAAATGGCCAAGAAGTTGAATGGAGAGAGCGCCAATCCCGATGACTTTGAACGGTTGTTGGAACGAGAGGCGGATGAGGGTGTGGAAGTCCAAGAGTTCTTTGCTGGTGCCGTTGAAGGTGCTCGCGACAAATTCGCGGAAGCGGATGCGGAGGCAATTGCGGCATCCGGCGAAGCCACAACAGCTCTACAGAAACTCAACGCGGCCACGAAAAAGCTGCGAGAGGCCGAAAAGGTGGTGGAGGAAGCCCGCGGAAGAAATCGAAAGATTATCAACGAGTACAAACGGGCGGCCTCGCGAGCTCTGACCATGAGAGAAGACTACAACCAGATGCAAGAGCGAGTCATCAAATTGAAAGAGTTGCTACAGCAAATGGACAAGTCAGCATCGAGTGCACAGAATGTCGTCTCGACAGCAGTGACGGAAGCCAATATCAGCGAAAAGCGTGCTGTTGAAACTGAGTCTAGAGCTCAGCGGGCTGCCAAGGGTGCCGCGGCAGATCGTGTTGTAGCAGACGACGAGACTCATCGCGAGGAAGTTTTGGAGAAGGAAGCTTCGATTTATCACGAAAAGCTAAGAGCGGCAGCCGAGAAGATCGATGCGATGCAGCAAGAGACGGAGCGTTCATCAGAGGAACTCAACAAAATCGAGGATCAAATTAAGCTGCTCGAGAACAGCAGTCAATATTTGAGTGAGAGAGAAGAAGCTTCTGGGGAAGAGAAGAAAATTAGCAGCCCATCGTCAGGAAAAGCCATGGCCCGGCATGCCAAGAAAATCCAAGAGCGTAACGCCATTGCCGAAAAAATCAAGCAACTTTCTATCAATATCACTCGAGCCGAGGCTGTAAGAGTTGGAACACACCAAGAATTTGAAGTCAAGGCGATAGCTTGGAAAGAACAAGCAAACATTGCAGCCAAGGCACGGAAGCAAGCCGACCGTAGCACGCATCTGGCAGAAGACTTGGCATCGCATGCGGAAGAGGAACGAGAAGCAGCAAATTTGCGAAGAATAGCTCGTGAGAGGGCTCAATCGAGTGTCTCCTCGAGTGGGGAAAATCGAGAAAGTTTGAAAGCCCAACTGAAGACTGCAGAGAAGCAAGTGCTAGAAGCAAAGTTAAAAGCGGACGAAGCGCGTCTTGAGGAGAAGCATTTGTCACACTACAACGATAGTTTGGAAAACAACGATGGCCTTGAGGAAAACTTGGAGCGACAAAAGGAAGAACGTGATGAAGCACTGCGTGCTTATGAAGAGAAAAAGGTTATTCAAGAATTGACTGACGCAAAGGCATCAGAAGCCAGAAGACTATTTGACACTTCAGAATCGGTGTACAAGGACGCAATGAGAAATGCTTCCAAGGAGAAGGTATTCCAGAACACTCAAAAGCACAATGATCGAAAGGTGATCATCAAGTTTAATCAATCTACTCTGGCTTATAACAAGGCAGAACATGAGCTCGAAAAGGTACGATATACTCAGTCGCTTGTCGATGAACAAGAACTGATCGTTCAAAGAGCAAAGGAATTCATGGACAAGACGGAGCGAGTTGCTGAAATTCCCACGTCGTTGGCAAAGATGACCTTTTTGAATACCACCAAATTCCGTGCTTGGCCAAAGAGTTTTGCCCAACCAAACACAAATGTCCACAGCTTTGCACAAGATGTTCTTGAAAAGAAAATCTTTGATAAAGAAAGTTCCGATGCAAGGAAATTGAAAGAGTTCACATTGGAGCATATGTGTCGTACCTTCCCACCATGGAGGGCCACAAATACTCGCAGCGAGTTGAACTATGATCCAATGTATCAATGGGCTCTAGGTTGCCAACTTGTGGCAATGAACTCGAGCACGTTTGACAAGCATATTTTACAGGCAGATGGACGATTCCGCACAAATGGATCTTCAGGATATGTTCTCAAGCCTTCATTCTTGCGACACCTAAACTTGCAAAATGAAGACAAGGCAACATGGAACATTCGGGTTCTCTGTGGGGCCTACTTGCCTTCTCCGAAAACCAAGAAGCATGGTGCTCGGGTCAACCCGTATGTGAAAGTATCAGTGTATGGGCCTACCAAAGAGGAAACTCAATTCACAACATCTGTAGTGAATAACAATGGCATCAATCCTGTGTGGGATGACAAGGAAGGTTTCGAATTCTCTTGCGATGTACAGGCGATGTCCATTCTTGCCTTTTCCGTTTGGGATAAGGGCCGCTCTGACGGCCGCGATGGACTGATTGGCGCTGCGGCAATGCCAGTGTCGTGTATACGAGAAGGATACCGCAGCGTGGTTCTGTTTGATGAATATCATAGCCGAGTTGGAGCCCACGCCTTTTCCTCATTGTTGGTTCAAGCAACCAAACGTGACGGACGATAATTCAAAACGAACTCAAGATGTTATTGCTAAATTGTATTGTCTCAAGTATAATAGTTGAAAAATATAATATATTATATATGACTTTTGTTGAAATTTTTCATGATGCATCAATCTATATATGATGTTTAGGAAACTCGCATTTGGTCCAATTTATCATCCAGATCTTCTTCTCGTACAAACACCAGCACATGTGCTCCATTGTCCTCTAGCGGATCATTTCGGACACCATCCTCTGGTGGCACCACTGCCACAATTGCTTTCTCATCGGAAAAGTAAATTTGAAGGCCGACCCTTCGAACATTGTCGTCAGTACCAGCAAGAATCTCCTTACCAGTACCATCTACCATGCTGTCCATGACAATGTTCATGGATTCAACGCCATTACTACCTCCATTGCTGCCTTTTGCGGTTCCCACCTTGGTGGAGCCTTGCAAAATATTTCGAACATTTGGAAAGGGACCCAGAATTCGAATGACTTCGGAAACTTCGATGCGATTGCGGCCCATGCAACTGAGAAAGACTTCTTGCAAACGAGCCAGTGGGACCTTGTGAAGTCCAGTTCCTAAATGACAAACGGCATCGTCGCCACCTACCCATGCCAATCGGTAGTCCGACCGTGTCTTGGTTGAGAGGAGAGTCTTGAGGCTGGTATTGGAATCATCGCCCAACTGTACGAGACCACGAACGGCGGAAAGAATACCCTCCAAATTACCATTTTCTTCCAAAGCTTCTTCCAACGTTTTGATTGCTGCTTGAATCTTTGCAGTTCGTTTCTCATCTTGCTCCTTTCGAATACTTTGCTGTTCGCGGCGATCCGATTTCTTGGCCTTTTTGGTAGTTTCGGCAGCAGCAGCAGCAGCAGCAGCAGCAACAGTCTCCTCCGTTTCGTTATCACCACCATTATCCTGTTGTGTCATCCATTCTGCCAAGCCTGGTGCAATGGTAGTACTACTACTGCTACTGTTATCACTGCCCTTGCTGCTCTTTTTCTTTTTGGACGTTTTTGTTGTTGACGAGGATGACGAGGATGACGATCTTGATCGCGGTGCTGTGGGGGCCACCGTGCCACCTGCTTCCTCCAGTAGACCACCCAATCGACCTTTTTTGGAGTTCTTGCCAAACAACACCACGACTGAATCACTGCGGCTGAACAGTGATTGTGAAATTATGGAAGGACGAGGAGGCATGGAGGAACTGCTGAAGCCATTGACTACGCCGGATGTTGTCAAGCAAGAGACCAAGCTCAATAGAAGATATTTCGTTGAAGGTATCATATTCCTTAGGTTTGCAGAAATAATATGCAAAGGGGATGTTGTCTGACGCACAAGACTCTTTGCTCTCCTCTGGTTGCTTATTGTCACTGCCGTCGTGTGATGATTATTGCTGTGCTTGTCAGATGACGTCATTGCGATTCGTGTCATGAGTAATGCGACAATGACTGACTGACTTGCTCGACTACTACTGCAAAACTCTTTTGATTTTTTTCCACATCACAAGGATAGTATGCTCACTGAATGAGTGCTGTACAGTATGGATACTGTACTACTCGCTGTGGTTCAAGTTCTTGGTGGTTTGTCTAGTATGCTTCGTACTAAATCCTATGATGCATAATACTCAGGTCTTAGTACTGACCATTTCAACTCAATACTGTAGCTGATGGCGTCGTTGCACGGCTGTTGATTTTCTCTCTCTAGAGCCTTCACGTCACGCACGTCACGCCACACATGATGGTTTGAACCATCGGTTGCTACTCTACCGGTAGGTAATACTGGTATCGGTTTCGGGTAGACGAAGAACTTTCTCACTCCCTATCTACAATCAAATTTGCCGCCCAAAATAGTCTGCCCGCTCGCTATTTCTAACAATTTGGTGGTTTTGGACTCTTGTAAATGATTTTGATCTAGATGTTTAGTGTCGCACTACCGTCGCAGCGTAAAAACGACTGATTCACGCCAAAATTGGACTTTGGTTTGTTTGAGATTTTGATTTTTGAAATTCACTCCCTTATTAATACCTTCTTATTCACCAAACAACAAGGTTCACCATGGTGATGAGATCCATCGAAACGATACTATCTGTAGCGGTTTTGGCATCCTCTATCACGCCCTCTAACGCACTGAATCCAGAATGCGCTGCTCATCCGAGATGCGGAACATTAGAAGGAGATTGCTGTCCCACAATTGATTTTAGATTTTGTAAGAAACGAAGCCTCGAATGCGACATGGACGGAAAATGCCATGGACACTTGTCCATTGGTTTGCAAATACGGCGTAATACTCACAAAACAGTCTATCTTTCTGTTCGCTTTCTTTTTGTGTAGTGGAATGCTGCGAAGAAGATTCTATTCCAACTAGTGCTGCAGAGTGTTCCAGCCATCCCATTTGTGCGGAACGGGGTTTGGCGGGAGCCTGTTGTCCAACCCCGGATGGCATTTACTTGTATTGCTGCAATGACGTTGCAGAATTGCTCAATGATGGAGGAGGAGCTGACGATGGTGAAACCAGCAACACCAGACCGACGCCGAATCCCACTCCACCCGTCACACCAGGTCCAACGTTTGCTCCTGTGATGGGACCAACCCCTCCGCCCACAAAGGCACCCACGTTGGCTCCTACCAAATCACCGACCAAAGCTCCCACAAAGGCACCCACCAAGGCTCCTACTAGGCCGCCCACACCCGTTCCACAACCTGGTAGTACACCACCTCCTACGGCTGTGACGTCTGCCCCGACCAAGGCTCCCACACCACCTCCTACCCCACCACCTACTGTTCCACCAACACCACAGCCAACTCCAGGACCAACGCAACCGCCGACGCCCCTTCCTACACCGCAACCAACGCCAGGAGCTACACTACCGCAACTAAGCTTTGTTGGTGATCAACTTTGGGATTACTATCAGCTTGGTGAATGCGAAGGAGGTATGTACTATGATTTTGACGATGATTTTATATCTACATTGGCATGAAGTCTAATCATTTTGCGCTCTGTTCACTTGCTGGCTTGCTTCTTGTTTCATATTTAGATTGTGATTTCCATTCGGATTGTGCGCTGGGTCTTGTTTGTGGGTTCCGGGACTACGAAGGAGATAGACCAGGCGTTCCTTCTGTCTCGGTCAATGGATGCTCCAGCGACCCACGCGACTTTGGAACGGGATTTGAAGACTTTTGTCACAGACCCGAACGGGCCGATACGGCTGTCATTGTAGCCGACAAGGAAGGGGGTTTGGGAAAGACCTATCCTCTTGGCCTGTGCGAGGCTGATTGTTATGAAGATTCCGATTGCCAAGGCAACCTCATTTGTTTGTATCTCGTGGAAGATCAAGAACTGCGTGGGTGTACTGGATTTGGTGAGGTACGTACTAGTAGTAATAGTCAGTCTGACGCAGACAAGTACAAACGATGATGAACAATCTAACTTTGTTTTTGCTTGATTCAATCATGACAGGGAGACTATGGATATTGCGTCATACCTTAAAATGATTGTGAATATGTTTCGAACTATAAATGCATGGTCGAATTTAGCAAGACTGGTCTCATATTTTCTACGGAAACAAGAATAATTTGACAAAGATTTGACAAAGTGAATATGCGATTACCGAAACCAGACGATCTATCAAGGGGACGTGCGACACATTCAAACATGCGATGAGGGGATGCATAAAGTATATGTAGCAGATTGCTTGCACAACGGTAGAGCCACATGCAATGCTTTGGCAGATAACAACAATAGAAAAAAAAACATTACGCTAACTAAAGCATTACAGTCAAGCTGCAACCCGGACAAATTTGCAGATTGCACCGGTATGGTAGGTACGGTAGAGGCAACCCCGACGAATTTGCAGTGTACTCGTACCAGTACAGAGGTGAATGATGCTTCTGCAAATAAAACAATACTATTTCATAGCAATATATTACTAAAGCGGGGATAACGGTTATAGGAAGTGCGCAGAACATGGATTAGCGTGCTCCAAGATCATGTGGCACACGCATGACACCATAAGTAACCGTGTCGCACGACATTCCATCGCACCAACTTGCAAAAAATTCAATTTCCAACACAAGTTGCGAGTTCAAGACAACATCCCTTCGTCCATACCAAACTGACAATGCCCATGAATACATTAGCGAAGATATTTTTAGCGGCTGTCCTTCTTGCCGGTTCTGCCAATGCTCTAAACCCAGAATGTTCAGCCCATGAATTATGCCGAGGTCTTTCAGGATTTTGTTGCCCAACCACAGAATTTGTTTACCGTAAGTGTCGCCGATGTTGCTTGGGACACCATATTTTTGACGGGAATACGATCTCACCACATCTCACACTGGATGACTCTACTTTGGAAAACCTTTTTCTTTGTCGCGAAACAATGATGATCTTGACAGTGGAATGCTGTGAGGGGTTTGGAGCAGAATGTTCATTGTATCCGGCATGTGAACGGTTAGGACTTGAGGATTTTTGCTGCCCAACAGCGGTAGGTATCTAGGCTGATTGCATTGCAGCTGTTCTGAAATTATCACACGTCTCACCTTTTTCCACTCACTTTTTCAGGATGGTGAAATGCTCGAGTGCTGTGGAGAGAATAATCCTGATGGTCCATCATCATGTTCTGCGTATCAACGATGTAATGACGAGGGACTAACAGGAGAATGCTGCCCGACACAAGACGGTATGTGCCTATTGCTTGTCCCTATCTCCTGTGTGAAATGTCACCTAATTTGGCGTTGCACAACTCTTTTTTCAGGTGAAAATTTGGATTGTTGCGGTGGTGTGACTGATCCCTCCGAGTCACCGTCTCTCGCACCAAGCGAACCCCCATCTACGACAAGTGATTGTTCCCAATTCCCTGCTTGTGCCATTGCAGGACTCACTGGAGAGTGCTGCAATACAATTGACGGTAAGCTGTTCTAATTCTTTGGGCCAATCAACTAACAATCCATAACGACTCTCAACGACTCTCAATTTTTTGGAAACTGATAGACGTTCGTCTCGATTGTTGTGACGGTATAGTTCCTTCCAATCAGTGCGCGGATTACCCAGCTTGTGCCACTGCAGGGCTTACTGGAGAATGCTGTACCACAATTGACGGTAAGGCGATGCTATTATCCTATCGACTATCGACCATCGACTCGTCTCGTCGGCACACAAAAACTGTTTCTGACAATTGATGGACTTTTCGCTGACCATATCACAGGCGTACGTCTTGATTGTTGCGACGGCATCGTTCCGTCAAATCAATGTGCGGACTACCCGGCATGTGCCATTGCAGGTCTCACTGGAGAATGTTGTACCACAATTGACGGTAAGCCGTTTTGATCGATTCTCATTAGAATACCTGTTCTCCATTCTTGACGCCAATAAGATGTTCCTCACAATTGATGCACTTGTTACAATCCATGTCGCAGGCGTCCGTCTTGATTGTTGCGATGGTATAGTCCCTTCGAATCAATGTGCGGACTATCCGGCTTGTGCTTCTGCAGGGCTCGCTGGAGAATGCTGTACAACGATTGATGGTAAGTCCTTGGTCGTATATATACTCCGTTCGTGACACCTAAATATTTCTCTCACAACTAATACATCTGTTGCCGGCTAAATCATAGGCGTACGTCTTGATTGCTGTGATGGCACAGTTCCGTCGAATCAATGTGCGGACTACCCGGCATGTGCCATTGCAGGTCTCACTGGAGAATGTTGTACCACAGTTGACGGTAAGCCATTCTCATCATATTGGTTCTTGGCTCTTGACGCCCACGGAATGTCCCTCATAATTGATCCCTTTCCTTCTGACCATATCACAGGTGTCCGTCTTGAATGTTGCGATGGTATTGTCCCATCAAATCAGTGCGCGGACTACCCGGCTTGTGTCACTGCGGGACTCACTGGAGAATGTTGCACCACATCTGATGGTAAGCCATTGCTATACTTTTCACCATCGACTCTGAAGATTTCTCAGACCTTTCCTCATTATCTGACACATTTTCGTCTATATCACAGGTGAGCGTCTTGATTGTTGCGATGGTATAGTTCCACCAAGTCAATGCTCGGATTACTCTGAATGTGTTGCCGAAGGGCTCACAGGAGAATGCTGCCCAACAGCTGATGGTAAGTCGCTTTTTCGCATTTTCAAACGAGCTCTTCTACCTTTCCATTGTGTCTTACGGCTCGATTCACACCACAGGCGACCGTCTTGAATGCTGCGATGGAGTTCAAAGTTTGCAAGTTGTGGAGTCAACTCAATGTTCGGACTATTTTACTTGTGCACTCGAAGGGCTCACTGGAGAATGCTGCCCCGCAGCTAATGGTAAGTTTTTGATTTCTTCCAGGCGAAGCAACGGTGGATCTTGATTTCATTTTTTTCTTCTTACCAATTGTTTCAATTGTGATTGAAATACCACAGGTGAACGTCTTGCCTGTTGCGATGGGGTTGAAAACTTGGCACTGGCCGACGTTGTCGTGGCACCCCCACCCGTGCCTGCAGTGGCTGATGCTGGAGCAGCTGCTCCTCCGCCCGGCACATCGCCATCCTCACCGTCTTCGCCGTCCTCACCATCCTCACCGTCATCGCCTTCATCGCCTTCATCACCGTCATCGCCTTCATCACCATCTACCCCGGCGGCAGCATCCTCACCATCATCACCGTCATCGCCATCCTCGCCGTCCTCGCCTTCGTCACCGTCTACTCCGGCGGCAGCATCCTCGCCGTCCTCACCGTCCTCGCCTTCTTCACCATCTACTCCGGCTGTTGTTGCTCGAACACCAGTAACACGGCCCACACGAAGACCAACTACAAGGCCCACCAGAAGGCCCACCAGAAGGCCTACTTCCAGACCAACACCGCGTCCTGCTCCGAGTGGCAAGGTGTCAAATAAAAGTTCGTCCAAATCGGGGAAGTCTACAAGTGATAAGAGAAAGAAGAAGCGCAATCTCGGTTCTTCATCGCTCTCGGGGGAGACTGTAGATGTGACGAAGGTTCAAGCTTAAGCATACCTTTGCAAAAGCACCGCTGCGCTTAGAAAGAGGGATCGAAGGGGAATGAGCCAACAATAATTGGTACACAAATAGAGTCGTAACTATTATAATACTCAAACTGTATGTAGAAGAAATTTACAAAATCTTTCCCTAGCAACCTTTTATTCGAATGGATTTTTCCAAGCCTTGATTTTCTTGAAGACAGGCGATGGCCGACTGGGTCTTGGGGGCTCTGAATTATTCGCCTCTTCTTCCTGACGGGATAGCGGCGATGGACTATCCTCCGCCATTTCTTCGTCATCTGACACATCCGAAACGTCAGCGACAATTTCAAATTCAGCATCTTCCGATGGAGAGACCAGTTCTGCCATAGCAGCCCCTTGGAACAAAATGTCGACACCAAACTGCTCCATCTCTTCGTCTTCGCTGTCGTCATCCCCAGTCGACTCACAAGCGATGGCACGAAGTGCTGCAGAGTACTCGATTGGGAACTCGTCGTCCTCTTCATAGTAGTACTGCTCCGCCTTCTCGATCAAGGTGTATTCAATAAGGAGGCGCCGAATTGATGGATAGAAAATGAATCTATCCTCACTGCTGTTGTAGTATTTCTTCCTGTATGGCAGAATGTTTGAAGCGATCCTCAAAGCCTCCACTGCTTCGGGTTCGATCTTCTCTTCTAACTCATGCTCTTCGGCGTCCCTGATGATTCTGTCGAATTCTGCATCTATCAGTTGCTGCCGATATCGTGCATCTGACAGTGGCTTCGTACTTTCTACGCTCAGAGAGGGAGAACTGCTACCGTCCCCCTCAACTGACTCTTCTTGGGCCACACGACTGGCCTGTAGGTCATCAAAATCAGCGTCGTCATCAACAATCTCTTCCACCATAACAATTTCTTCTTCGATGACTTCATGTTCTTCGTCAGAAACCAGTTCCATTTCATCTTCGGTTGCTTCGCTTGCCGAATCCACAACTTCCATTTCGTCCCAACTTGTTTCTGAGTGTGATGACAAATACGGCAGAGAGTCAGGATAAGGTGATTTCGGTCCCGACTGGTCATCAGATTCTACTCCGACTCGTGGCTCTCTCCCGCTCTCTTCATCAGCTTTCAATCTATTTGCGCTTTCTTCAGCAACGCTGGCCTTCAGTAGTTCGGCATTGCTTTCAGCGTACTTCCGGGCTTTGGCTTCATCTTTCAGCTTTGTTTCGACTTCCAGTTTTGCCTTGATTTCCTTTTCCAATCGTTCTCGTATCTCCTCTTCTGCTGCCTCAGAAACAGCAATCATCTCTCTTGCCATTTTGGCTTCGTTCTTCAATCGTTTCGCCTCGCTTTCCACCTTTAATCGGGCATCCTTTTCCCGCTTCAGCGACTCGGTAGCTTCAGATCTCGACTTTAGTTCCTGTACACCCTTTCGTCGTACTTCCTCCTCGGCTGCCTGTCGTGCAAAATCAGCTTCAAGCCTTGCTTGCTCCTCCTTTTTCAACTCAGCTTGCAGTCGCAGTCTTTCGAGCTCAAATTGGCGCTGAGCGGTCGCGACTGCTTGTTCTTCTCGTTGCTGACCTTCAGACTCTCGTTTAGTTTGGAAAGCCTTTAATTTGGCTACCTCGCCTTCTGCAATCTGTCGCGTTTCAACTTCCAATTTCAACTTTTGTGCAACAGCGGTCTTCTCTTTCTCCACACTCTCCAACTTCTTCTGAGCTCTCTTGACCGCTTGGATACGATCTTGCTCCTTGGCTTTTAGCTGAGCAACCTCAACTTCGATTGCCCGTCTTGCTCCCTCCTGGAACGCCAACTGCTTTTCAACAGACTCCTTTTCTTGCTCCAGTGCCAGAGCCCTTTCTTCTGCCCCGGCTCTTTTTTGAATTTCTTCTTGCAAATGCTTTGCTTGCTCCGCAATCATCATTTGAGTTGCCTCCTCTGCTTCATGTCGACGAAGTGCTTCTGTTTCTCTTGCTCTGATAGATGCTGAATGCTCTGAAGCCTCCGATTTCAGCTTTGACTCCATCGAAGCTTTTTCTTCTTCCAAACGCTGCGCTCGTTCCTCAGCTTCTTTCTTCGCAGTGTCTAGCTCTTGAAGACGGCGATCGTGTTCCTTCTTTAGATCCTTTAATGCACTCCTCTCCTTCTTCAGCTTCTTTGCGTTCTTTTCAGCTGCTTCTTTCGATTCAGCTTCAGTCCTTTTGATCTCCTCCAACTCGTCTTCAAGTTTCTTCCTTGTATCGGTCTCCTCGCGGCGGCTCTGGATGGCCACAACAGCCTTTTCCCTGGCTTCGGACTCGGCTTTCTGCAATCGTTTCAATTCCGATGCTAGATCACCAAGTTCCTTCTGAGCTCTTGATTCCAAGTTGGCAAGCTTCTTCAGTTCGTCCTCGGCCTTGATTCTTGCTTCTACTTCCTCTCGCCGGCGAATACTTGAGTCTTCCGCCTTCTTTCGAGCATTTTCCTCTGCTTCCTTGAGCTGTTTGATCTCGCGATCGTTCCGCTCGAGATCAGTTTTTCGTTTCAAGTCCAAATCCTTCATCCTTTGCAACTCTTCTTCTGCCTTGAGTCTGGCATCGACTTCTGCACGTCGGCGAATGCTGGAATCCACTGCTTTCTTCCGTGCAGTTGCTTCAGCTTCTCGTAGACGCGTTAGCTCTTCAGCTGTTTGTTGAACATCTTCATTTCGCGCGATTCCTGTTTCCCTAAGTTGTCGCAACTCCTCTTCCGCTTTCAATCTTTCTTCCATTTCAGCACGCCTTCGAACACTGGAATCTTGAGCTTTCAATCGAGCCTCGACTTCTGCTTTTCGAAGGCGCTGTACCTCATTGGCCATGACTTCTTGCTCTTGACGCCTCTGCGATTCTGCTTCTTTCATCATTTGCATTTGCTCCTCCACTTTCAGGCGTGCGTCCATCTCAGCCCTTCTCCGTCGACTGGCATCGTCGGCCTTTTCTCGCATTAGCATCTGTGCCTGCGTTAAGATAATAATCTCCTCGGCATCCTCCTCGACCTGCTCTCGTGCTGCTTTCTCGGCTTGTCGAGCACTTTCCAATTCTTCTTCAGCCCTCACTCTTGCTTCCTCCTCAATGCGCCTTCGCTTGCTGGCATCGTCTGCTCTGGCCTTTTCTTGTTCCAGTTGACGAATGTTCTCTTCGGAAGTGGCTTGGGGCAAGAAATCTAATTCTCGAAGTGTAGGAGGAACATTTGGCTGCCGCTTACGTTTGCGTGCTTTCTTTTCTTCGGTCCGGGTATACTCTGTTTCGAACGCTTTTGTGATAACATCAACAACTTCTGCCGCAGTGCAATCCTCCAACAACGACCCTTGGTCAAATTTCAATATCAGATTCGCTTGCGTGTCTGGATCATTGGGGCAGTGCTCCTCCAACTGCTCCGTAACCGTTCGCTCGGGATCGAATTGCAGGATTGCAGGATCACAACCCTCCAACTCACATTCGATTTGGACTGCACCCATTGGAACTCCTGTTGGCATTGAAACGCACAAGGTCAGTCATCGAAGAGCCAACAAATTTAAGAAGACATTTCAAACGCAACACATACCCATCTTCAGCATTCGAAAGAATCTGGCACTGCGTGGGTTGTATTTCAAGGCTGTTACTTTTTCCCAACTCTGAATTTGGTCCACGCGGCGAATGACTTGATTTTTCCAATCGCTTTCCAAAAGTGGTACCACAAGATTAGCATCCTTCTTGTTGTTGCCATCAGTATTGTTCACCACGTCGGTTCGGGTGGAAGACTGGTAGGATGAATCACCGTAGTACATGAGATTGGTCTTTCGTCGCCACTGAGACTTGTTGGACTGAAGCTGCTGGATGTCTCCAATGACCTTTGCCATTTCCTTGGAAGCTCCGAGAGACGATGTAGACTGGGAAGATCCCGCTTGTCTCTCCGAAGAGCACACTTTACAAGTGTTTACCAGATCGAACCTAAATGAGGGGCTGTATTCGCATATCAGTTGATTCGGGTGACGCAGACAACAGCTTTGATCGTTCATACCGAGACTGCTCCGGATGATGTTCATATTCACATCTCCTTCTTCCACTTCTTCTTCTGTGTACTCCTCTTCTTCATATTCAATTACTTCCTCTTCCATATACTCGTCGTCGTCCTCATAAGTATCCCTGTAGACCGAAGGCTCGTCCATTTCTGGAATCATCATACTATTGATATCCGTCATGGCACTTGGCAAACTCAAACTGTGATCAATTGAATAGTTGGGAGACAGAATGTTTCCTTTGCTATCGTGTAGATCTACCAAGTGCGGTGCCGACGGAATACTCCTGGACAAGGAGCTACCATCTTCTTGATAGTTCTGATTGTACGAATATACCGAAGGTGGTGCCTTTTTGGTGGAAAGGCTGTTGTTGTTCTGGATCATCGATTTTTGCTGTGGATCGGGCTGGTCGTATTGCGGATGATGTTGGGCCGACCGCGCCGCCTCTTCATAGACCAGACGTGGTGGAGGACTCATCTTCTTTTGGGGACTCGGGCGTTTCTGAAAGGTCATGGGAAGTGGTGGTGCTGGTTTCTTCATGCGTTGCGTCAAACTCGATCGATTGCTGGTGGATCCATTGAACGGATTGCGTGACACTTTGCGAGGAGGTGGTGGTAAGGAGACTTCGTCATCCGAGTCCATGGGTTTTGGTTTTGTGGACGAGGAAGAACTTCGTCGTCGGACAGGCCGAGATGGTTGCAAGGGTGCCTTGGCTTGTGATCCAGAGATTGAGTTTGCAACACTCCCGTTGCCCACCGAAGGACTCTCACATCTTCTTGGTGGCTTTGGTTGCATGGAAGAGAAGGATGACTGCGGTGGTTGCTTCAACATCCCGTGTGGTGGTGCCTGCTGAAGACGGGTTGTTTCCAATGGTGCCTGCTTCAATCGTGAAGATTCAGCAACTCCTCCTCCTGGAAGATCTGGTACTGCCAACCTTGACGGTACTACTGAAGGTGGTTGCTGTGGTTGCTTCAACGTACGACTGGAAGCATGAGATGATTTAGATGAAACCTGACGAAAACTTTCCAAGGCCATGCGTTGTTCTTGAACGAAATCGTCCAAGGATGCTTCACTTCCACCACTGACGGAACCACCACCATTGCGAAACAAATTGGCCACTTCAAGGTCCGAGTTGGTTGGACTAGGATTGCTGTCCACCGACATTGGCTTGGAAGCTGCCAATGGAATATTCTTGGGCGATGCTCCCAACTTGGTTTGGGCAATCTTTTGTAGCTCTTGATTTTGGCGTTCGACATATCGGCCGTAGGATTCTTGACTCACTGGAGTTGTCGCTCCTCCGGTTGTTCTTGATCTATGATGACGATCGTCGTCGGATGGTGTCAGCGGCGAAGGCATCTGACTAGGAAAACTCATAGCAGGAGACTGATTGTGCTGTTGGCGATATTCTCGATCTTGTTGTCGTTGCTCATAGGTTCGCCGCTGAGCAGCTCGATATTCTCGATCTTGCAATCTTACAAAGGCTGCCAAATCAGCTTCGTTTGGTTCCACCTTTTGATTCTGACGAGGATACTGCTGATGTCGCCCAGCAGCAACATAGGCACCGACACGATCTCGTGATCGTGGTTGTTGCACTTGTTGTTGTTGTTGTTGTTGTTGTTGTTGTCGTTGTAGATGATAGTGATGCTGCTGCCGTGGCTGTTCCCATTCCCATGCCTCGGCTGGCGGTTGCTGATGTCGCAACTTGCGGCGTACCGTCTGAAGGGCATCTTCTTGTTGTTGAATAAAATCACCGATATCGGGTGTATTCTCGTTAAAGACTTGCTGGACCAATCCTCCCCTTTCTGTTTTCTTAGTGATGGTTTCAGCCAAGGCTTGTTGCATCCGAGGGTGCATTTCCATTCGTTTCTTTTCAGACATTTCAGATATACGTTGCTTAGCTACCAATTGCAATAGGGCTTCTTGTTCTCCAGCAATCTTCTTCAGAGTTGCATTGCTGAGTTCCCATTGCCGTTTGGCCAATCGTTGTTCTTCCTTTTCTTCCTGTGTCAATGGATACTTTTTGCGTGCCTGTCGGTCCAAAATTCGTTCGGCCACAATGGAATCTCGAATCGCTCGATGAAGCTCTCGTTGCACACGATTGTTGTGTCGAATATCCGACGAAGAGAAGGTTGTGACGGTATCATCATTGGAGTAACGACTTTGATCATTGCCATCCCCAAAATAATCAGATGGAATCGTCGGGTAACTGCTGCCGGATGACGATGCCGCAGAAGATTGGATGGCAGTGCGATGCATCTTGCTGATCTGATGTCAACCACGCTGATTGCAATCACAAGCAAGCGACAGTATATATCTATTCAGCAAACCAACAAATCACAGCTTATCCCTCTCGTTTTTCGACAAGCCACAAGCAGTTGTGCAGTATAGCAGGTTATCAATTTTCCCGTAATGACTTTGTTCCTCGCTTGGGCCAACGCGAGACCCACTTTGTATGTGTGAAAGTGACGTAATAAATGTTTGTGAGTAGCCTGATAAGAGATGGCTTGCACGGTTTTCATGTGCATGCCAAGATTCGAATCCATTGCGGGCTGGAATGAGAAACTGAGCAAACCCACAACGGATAGATCTCTCTTGGGAGTTGTCGAAGCGACATCTTGCATGCGTTGTGATCTAGGGTGGAATAGGATTGCCAACTCCTTCGTGATACCAGTGAGATTTTAGATGGATGGCGTCAGGCCTTGCGACACACATGGTGCTGAAGGGCTCCGGTTCACTTCTTCTCCAATGATCTCCGACATCATCGATTGATTTTGGAAATGACGATATAAAAAATGTTGCATTATGTTTGGATGATGATGAACAACGATTACAATGAAGAAATCATCATCAAAGATTTTAAGACGTGCTGATTCGGAAGACGTCCCCGTTTCGACCATCTCATCGTAAAACTTGTTGATTCAATCGCATAAAATAGAAGATAGCAACAGTCAATATGGAGAAATCAATCAAGCAATCATCACACATGCAATCACCTAATAATGCTAATGCTAATGCCAATCCGAGTGCCAAACTTCCGCTTTCCGCTGCACCTCCATATCATTCCATCTTGGTGCTGACAGCCGTCTCTGTCTTCTCCTTACTCACAATGCCTACACTAAAAGATATTGATCAAGTGGCAACTATTGAAAGTTTAACGACACCCCTGCTTCCCACCTACATCTCGCCCTTTGGTATCGGAGTCATTCGTTTCATCTTTGCGACCTTTACCCTTGGAATCATGATAGCAAGAATATTGGGCCCAGGCATGGAAATCAACCCAACTCCTTCCACCAAGTCTCAGCTCAAACCTTGGAAACTAGTACTCAAGGGTTGGAAATCAATCACGACCTTTACTTGGTGGTCCTTTCTATTGTTGGGACTTTCCTTTTTGGCCTTGGCCAGCATTTCCTTTTTGGATGCCTACGACAAAAGAGTCCCACAATGGCTACTGCGGTTTGCGTTATTGTCCTTTGAGATTTCCGCACCAACCGGTTTTCTGGTGAGTACCGTGGTCAAGTATGCTCTGTGGCCCCAAAGTCTCAAGAACAAGGGTCCCCAAGGTACCAACATGTTCCGATCCTTTTTTGGTTTGGTGACCCACAATGCCAATGTCATCATGATTTCGATTGAGTTGTGCTTGTTGGGAGGAACCCCCGTTTGCTTGGAACACATGGCGGTGAGCCCCACCATAGGTGTTGCGTATGTCCTGTTTACCTGGTTCATGATGTACCGGTGGGTCCCTCATGAGAAGGGACCAAAATTTGTTTACTTCTTTTTGGATACCACCCTGGGAAAGGATGCCACCATTGCCTTGTTAGCATTAGTGGTTGTCCTGTTTGGATTCTACTTGCTGTTTGCCATACTTTGTAAGTATATTTTGAACAGCAATGCTGGCAGTCAAGAGGAAAGAAGCCTACTTGGGAATGATGCAATCGTACCTCGACTGTTACTCGTATTCGGGCTGTCCAAGTTGGTTTGTCGATTCCGTAATTGAGCAAGATGAGTACAACACAAGTGTGTTACCATTTTCAAAACGCTACGGTCATCATACATTGCTCCTGAAGGAGCAACGAGGAGGACGAGTTGCTGGCTGTTACGAGGAGGCGAGCGAACATTGGAAATCAAATGAATCAATCAATCAATCCCTGTCGCCCTGTCGGGCTACTGCTCACCACTAGTTCCCGTGTTCATTCACAGAGCTCTGGTGTTGCATTTTGAGTCCTTCACACAGAAAACAGAGTAGTTTCGAGATTTTGTCGGTTTAGTGAACATGGAACATTCAACATCTACGAGTATACTCTGTTGTCAAAATCGTCTGGCCTTCGAACTAGTCGCACAATGCGACATAACCAATGACAAAATTGAAAATAAAAATGGAAAGGGCAAAATTCAATATTTTAAACACTACCGGTACCCATACCCTTTTCCTACGGTTATTGTCTTGAGCGTCATTTGTGAAAGACCGTAAGCACTCACACACAGTGACATATAAGATAGTTCCAGCTCAAACTTACAGTACGAGAGAACAATGAAACAGCAACACCAATTGTTTGCCATGGGCGCCAGTGTCATCATATTTTTAATGGCAAGCCGCGTGTACATGTTTCTGCATGCGACTGAAGCCACAATGAAGGTTTCCGCGAAAGAAGAATGGTATCCTTCCATCAAAGAATTGAATACGCAAGACGATGATGAGCCCAGTGAAGAAGGAATCCCATTTGAGGCCATGTTGGTGAACAATAAACTATCCACCACTCCGGCAAACACTACTACAAGCCAAGCGGCTGGCAACCCCAACTCTTCTTATGTTCGAAAGTAGAATGAAATCGCAGCATTCACGAGCAAGAGAGCGATTAATCCAGCATTATGAAGCAGTAACTTGAGAACAATGCCTAAGGCTACTCGAACATTGAGCTCAAGACTGGGGGAGGCACGATTCATTCCTACGATGCAGCATATGGAAGTGGCACAAAGCAAAGCTATTGGATTGTACACTTCCAATTACTGTCGTCTTGTTGGTGTCTCCTTCGTTTGGGATTCGATCCCACGACAAAATTTTGAATCCAGGGTGCTCCTTGTTTTTGCTCTACTCAGAGCACCTCCAAAGACCAATATATATCTACCATTCCAACGAGATTGGTCATCATGGAAACCGATTCATTCGTTGCATGATGTCAGAAATACATGGGATAGCTGAAACCTTGGAATATAAATCGTTGGTCTTGTTTTGCTGTATTTGAAGCCGGTGCGACGACCTCCCTTTTGCCGACTGCGGCCGGTTGATTGTTCGTGAATGGCTTTCTCCCTGTCTTGATATGTAACGGTAGTGATTACAAGATATTCCGCCTTACCAGGACACAGGTGAAATGCAAGGAAGGATATAAAAGACCACCATCGCGTTCTTCTCCAGCTCTCTGATCTTGAGTCGCGTGATGAGAGTTTGTTTGCTGTAGGAAGTCAAACGGCCTGTCGCTCTTCCAATGGCTATCATAGAACATGTTTTTCTCGCTTTGTACGAGTATGATTTTTTTTTAAAGAAAAAGGATATTCAACGTCGAATTGTTTTCATGACCATTGCTGAGTGCTTCGTGGGTTTTGGAATTCCACCTCAGCAATTTGGAAAGACAGTTGTGTGCCCTGTCACACAGTTGTCTTTTATGTTTTCGCAATTATTTTAAAATTAGCATTGAAACACTGACGTCTGTCTGAAAATAAAAGCAAAGGTGAGATATCATTTGATGTGCCACATCATCACTGGCGAATGCAAACAGTCAGGGGAACGAATGAACGAACGAACGAACGAATGAATGAATGAATGAAGAATGATGCATGATTCATCATGTCCATTATCTTCAATTCCGCGACTATACTACCACAAAAGGCTCAAAGTCGAACGGTATTTCGTACGCAAAGACTTTTTCGAAAAGTCATTTTCTCAGTATTTATTGGAATTTGTCTGGTGAGTGCATTCATACCTGCATATTCGAATATCATAGGACGGGGTGGTCGTCCATGAGAATGATCGTTTCGCGTATTTTTCAGTAGCACTTCGAAAAGGGTTCAAACCTTCGACTGTCAATTAATGAAATTGTCACTTCAAGGAGACATTCGCCTTGCACATTAAATACAAAGGAGAACTGATATCGGAAATCTTCTTATGTGCCACGGGCACCAGTCTTGCTTTTTTATTCAACGAAGTTCCGGGTACACGAGCAAAATCCTGTGCAAAAGCCGCACCTTTGACCTACTATCCCATACGGTACCAAGACGACTTCTCGTCACGCCAAACGAATGAATATAAGCGGCAAGATGAAACCAAACATGGAACAAGCGTGGGAGGAGGAATTGGGGAGAGAGACAATGCGGTCCATGGAAATGTCAAAGTCGGCTTCTTTCAAAGAAGAAAAACAAGATATCGAACGTACAGCAACGTCGTCAGCAGAACAATCGAAGAGTGTCCTGGCATTGCGCATTATCGTGTACATCACCTTGGTTCTATCGATTGCAGGGATTATAGCGGGAATGCTATCACTGGTTGGCAAGGGGAAACAAGAAGCCTTCGAAGAAGAGATCGAGCGTATATCAGATGATGCCATGTTGATTTTGGGATCTTTCATTCATAGCATCAGTTCTCAACTATCAGATCTGTCCACCACACTCACGGCGCAATACGTGTCCAATACCAATGATGCTGGCGGTGATGCCATTGCACCAGGATTTCCTGGTATCACACTTCCTTTCTTCGATCAAAGGGTACAGGTCCATCCAGAAGCTGATGTGGTATTCTATACCCCCATTCTCTCGAGTGACGTCACTAGCAAACGAGAATGGGAAGACTATGCATCTCAAAAGCAAGGATGGATTGATGAGGACCTGCAAAATCGAGGATGGACTCCCATCAATACGGAGATTCCATACTTCATTCATCAGTACACTGGGGAAGACCTCGATTTCAATTCCTTTCAGAATGTTGCGGCACCAATTTGGCAATTTTCACCGCCTCCAAAGGATCGATCCATCATCAATATGGATGCTTTGACGTATCCGTATACAATACAAATAATCGAAGAGTCTCTGGCGAAGAAGGGTACCAATGAACCTTTGCTCTCTGAGTCGTTTGATTCTGAAATGCTACTGCAAGATACTGAATTTATGAATTCGACAACCCCTCGAACGCTACTGTCCATGGCAGTACTCAAGACCTTTAGCACCAATGACAGCACTGAAACTCCAGAAGTTGTGGGTCAAATGTTTGCGCTCATGTCTTGGGAGAAAGCTTTGGGCGAAGCCTTTGAAGGTGTTAATATTGACCTACAGCTGGACGTACAAGAATCGTGTGGATTGGGCTTCTCTTTTATCCTTCATGGAGGCAATATCGCGCCACTTCCTACTTCTGCCAGTGCCTTTGCGTTGAGCGATACACAGGTCGTACGAACCTTGGACCACTTGGAAAGCTGCCAGTACACGTTCACAATTCGGCCAACGGGAGGTAGCGAAGTCCATAGTGCTCCTGCTGCCCTTCCCACTGCAGCTGCAATCATAGCTTGTTGCATCGCCTTGTTCCTGATGGTAGTCTTTCATTTGCACAATCGACTATCGAAAGCTCGTGAAGCGAAACTATTTGCATCGGCTCAGTCTTCTGCGGCTATGGTCTCCTCTCTCTTTCCTAGCGCTGTTCAATCGCGACTCATGGCGGAGGTGGAGGGCAAGAAGCAAGACAATCGCCGTCTGATCTTGGAACGAAGCGGATCGATGAATTTCCAAGCGGCCAAAGAACTCGTCGACAGCAAGCCGATTGCTGATTTCTTTCCCGAAGCTACTATCATGTTTGCGGATATCTGTGGCTTTACTGCGTGGAGTAGTATGCGAGAACCCAGTCAAGTGTTTACTCTCCTCGAATCGTTGTATCATAGCTTTGACCAAATCGCTCGACGACGCAAGGTATTCAAGGTTGAAACGATCGGAGATTGTTATGTTGCAGGTAAGTTTCTCACGAGTCCGAGTTTGGAATCGACTGTTTGGATGAAATCTTATATTGCATTGGTGAAGTCGTCGGTCTTCCAGAGCCATGCAAAGGGCACGCAGTAGTAATGAGTAGATTTGCCAATGATTGTTTGATAAAAATGAAAAAGGTTGTCAAGGCATTGGAAGTATCTCTTGGTCCGGACACAGCTGACTTGGGACTCCGAGTTGGACTCCATAGTGGTCCAGTGACCGCTGGGGTCCTTAGAGGAGACAAGGCTAGGTACGGTTGTGCTCATTGCTTGCCTTGTTCGTAGCCATATGTGAAAATTGCACTAACCAGTAACCATTCCTGTACAGATTCCAACTCTTTGGAGATACTGTGAATACCTGTAGCAGAATCGAGACCACTGGGAAACAAGACAAGATTCACATATCAAAAGAAACGGCAAATATTTTACTCACTGCTGGAAAGGACCACTGGATCGAGCAGCGTGAAGACAAGGTCACGGCGAAGGGCAAAGGTGAACTGACAACATTTTGGCTCACTATTACAAAGGACAAGAAGGATGCCAGCGCCAGTGCTGCGATGTCAGCTTCTTTGCACACTCTCCTTTCAATGTCTTCAAGATCTGCTGGGGATGAAGTTAGTGAAAAACATAATCGATTGGTTGACTGGATCACAAATGAGCTTGCTGTGCTTCTTCGGGTTGTCGAGATGACGAGAATGACATCACGATCGGTCACGAAAACAAATGAACTTGCGGTGGCATCGCTGGAACGAGCATCATTGGACACAACCATGAAATCCACCCCTTTGAATGAAATTAAGGAAATCATCGACATACCACCGTTTGATCCTTCGTTTCGAGAATTGCCCGGTTTGGGCGACTTTAATCTATCACTGGATGTTCTTATCGAGCTTCGCGATTTTGTCAATCACATTGCAATGATGTACAGAGAAAACCCATTCCACAATTTGTGAGTTGTTTTTGGTCTTTGCAATGGTTTCCATTATCATATGTATAAGGACTTTCTAACCCGGCTTCTATTGCAGCGAGCATGCTTCACATGTTTCAATGTCGGTTGTAAAACTGTTGACAAGGATTGTGACACACAGCAATACTGAACAAGATATTGAAGAGCTTCATCACCAAACTTATGGTATTGCATCTGATCCTCTGACACAGTTTACCATGGTGCTGTCCGCATTGGTACACGACGTGGACCACCCTGGTGTTTCCAATGCACAGCTTGTGAAGGAGAAGACATCACTTGCACAATTGTACAACAATAAGAGTATTGCTGAACAGAATTCAGTTGACAAGACCTGGATCTTGTTGATGGAGGGTGACTACCAGAATTTGCGAAACGCGATCTATAAGACGGAAGCTGAATTCATTCGGTTCCGGAGCGTACTCGTGAATACTGTAATGGCAACCGACATTATGGACAAAGAACTAGCAGCCGCACGAAAGGCCAGATGGGAGAAAGCCTTTAACCCAGAGCTTGACGAAGACCCTGTCACTGCGTCCAACCGAAAGGCAACAATCGTTTTGGAACATCTTATTCAAGCATCAGATGTTGCACATACAATGCAGCATTGGCATATCTACAGAAGGTGGAACGAGCGATTGTACAACGAAATGTACAAGGTAAGCATGGAATTACTTTTGGACGTCAACATGCCTCAAGCCTTTGCCGAATATGCTTCACTAACATGATGATTCTATTTGTTTTCTTCCAACACCAGGCTTTTGAGAACAAACGAGGAGACTCCAACCCCACAGATGGGTGGTACAAAGGCGAGATTGGATTCTATGACTTTTACATCATTCCATTGGCCAAGAAGCTCAAGGATTGTGGTGTATTCGGTGTCTCTAGTGACGAGTACTTGATTTACGCCCAACAAAACCGCAGAGAATGGGAGCTGAATGGAAAAGCAGTAGTCGAGAGCATGAAGCCAAACCTTAGTCGGACCTCGAGTAACAACTCCCTGATTGAAATCGTGGAAAAAAAGGTACCAAGCGCCGTGTTGTCTCAGAGTAATTGTGAATTCAAAACCAATTCAGACCGGGAATCGGAGCCACTGCCATCTTCGTTTTCCATATTGATCATTGACGATGACAAGATCTCGCGAAAGCTGTTGTCAAAGGCATTGAAAAAGATTGCGCCAGATTGGAGGATCAACGAAGTCGAATCCGGAGAAGAGGCTCTTCCTTTGGCTTCCAGTTCGGACAAAAAATTTGATTTGATATTTGTGGATGAATATTTGGGAAACAAGCCAGGCGCACTCTTGGGCTCAGATGTAGTTACCAAGCTGAGGGAACAAGGATTTGGTAGATTGATTTGTGGGATGTCTGGAAGTGATGCACATGCATCCTTCAAGGACGCTGGTGCGGATTCCTTTGTGTTCAAACCTCTTCCATTCCGCCCCGATGCGCTGACCAAAGAACTGGGCCGAATTATTGCCCTGTCGAGCACTGCTTGATACAGCAAACCAGAGACATGTACCATTGCTAAAGAACATTTTCTCTACCTTTGAGTTGCAAGAACTCGACAATGTGTTCACAGACTTGGTCCTGCTGTTCTTGCATCGTAATTTGTCCATTTTCATCGTTGTAGCTGGCAAAGCCATGGTGTGTTCCCCCGACAATATCTTTCCGTATGGTTGTAGCGTCTGGAAAGTTCGTGTACAGCTCGTCTAGTCCATCCCCTAGAATTTTCATCAGCACATCATCAGTTGCTTGTATCAGCAGTATTCGGTTCCTTCTCGCATCGTCGTATCTCGATAGGTCTGTACACTCTTTCACAAAGGGTGTCACACCGATAAGAACCAAGTCTTTTACTCTCATTGGAATTACATGGTCCAGTAGGTACTTCCACATGTCCAATTGTCTCTGCTTATTGTACTGGTGAAATAGTCTCATTGCCCCGAATGCTCCCATGGAATGCCCACCAATCACCCATTCTGTGCGTACTGGATCTAATTTTAATTCATCTTGCACTTTTTTCACCATCCGACAAAACGTGTCAACATCAGTGCCAAGATTGGGAGCCGCGTACAAACAAGGTTCCAAGGATGGAACAACGACAATCAATCCACTGTCAGATAGACGCCCGGCTAGTTCCGAATACGCCTCACCCGGAACCAATGCCCCAGGAAATAAAACCATTACCTTGGTAGGACCTGCCATCCCTCCACCAACCGCTGATTTGGTTGATTTAGATGCTTTTGCTTTACCGGTACGACTATCCATCTGTGGCAAATCCTGTTTCGGCAAATATACAGTATATCTTCTTGTTTGATACGCCCGCTGATTGGAAAGCCGGGTCTGCAATTCTTGAATGGCGGAAGGCAATGCTTTGGTTCTGTTTCGGAAATTTGAAATCACTGTAACGGCAAACTTGTACATCTGATTGCAAAATTGCCAAATGCATTGCCAAACCCAAGGTGACAACGCAAGAACGCTTTCCAGCTGAGGCCGTGTATGTTGCATGGATTCAAAGAGCGTGGTAGAATACAAGAGAATTGAAACCGGAAGCACAATGCCCACTGTCGCAATGATGAAGGTTTCCAGCTCAAACTCCGAAAAGGGACTTCGAGAGCTGACTTGTAGCAAACCTACCCATGTTTTTGGTGATAGTAGACGTAGCCCATTGAAGATGGCTGTGGACAATGGAGAGGGGGCTGATGGAAGTGTTCTAGCTATGTCCATTGCGCTATAGTTTCATTGCTTTATTGTAAAAGGTGCTTATTTGATGGGAAACGATCACGTCACGTGAGTGCATACGCATGCCAGACGCGCGTTGTTGTCGTTGGTCGTTCGAATGAATCATCAGCTACTACCTGGTACCTGGTACCTGGTACCGGTACCGGTAGGTAGTACAGTCCAAATAGTACAGCCTGGCACTGGTACGGTACCAGGTACTCAAATTATGGTACTCCTCGTACATGTCACAATTGAGCATTGACATCTGTCAATCTACCAAAAGCTGACTCAATCCGAAAAATACACAGGAAGCGCTTCTCTACATTTTTATGTATATAATCTGTTTGGTATGTTTGCAAGATTAGAGAGGTAAGAATATTATCTTGTAAAATGAGGATAAAACATAATATAAGCTAAGACTATATATTTACTACGGGCATGGTTACGGTTTATGACATCGTATCAAGGTAGCTAGCTGGGAGAGAGGGGTGCGGTTTTGCAAACCTAGGCAGCCGCTTTCTCTACGTATGGCTTCTCTTGGCCAACTTCATCTTCCTCAGTTGGAGTATTGTTCTTCTCGGTCAATTCCTTTTCCATTTGAACCAAAACTTGTGGCCAGAGAAACATGGAACAAACGAAATCCGCGATGACATTTCCTTCAATCTTGTTGTTGTCACGAACAGTCATGCGAATGGAACACAAGATGAGGGCAGCGAGGGCCATGGTAGACCATCCGATTCCGCGGAAGGCAGGGCTCTGGCCGATGCTGCAGAATAGACCAACGGTCAAGTAATAGAAGATGGTGTAGAAAAAGACCATGACCTTGTTGCCGATAGCATTAGAGGACTTGGGTCGGGCCATACCGTAGATGTTGTTCAAAGGGATGAAAGGGAAAAGAATGGCAACGAAAAATCCAGAGATATCCGAACCGTTGATCGTTGCAATGCTGGAACGTTTCTCATTGGTCATACCGAAAGAGAAGACTCTTTCGAAGATGTTGAAAATACCCCCAAAGATGGGCATGGTGAAAGTGCGTTTGCGGTGGTAGTCTTCTTCCAAGGAAAGGTCGGTGCCTTCCTTATCGTTTTCTTCGGCAAGCTTACACATGCTAACAATGGTCAGACACATCAGCATCAAGAAGAAAGTGAATGGAAGACCAGAAAGAATGGAAGCTGCTTGTAGAGCCCTCAGAGCACTCTGTCCTCCCGAAACAAGCAGAGCGCTGGCGGCACCACCTTCGGTGAATGCCCAGAACACGCGTTGCAACCAATGTGCGTCTTCAAATCCATTGGATGCCAATTGATCGACAACCAAAGAACCAGAATCCGAAGAGGTGATGAAGTAGATGCTGAGAGAAAAGATGGACACCCAGGTTAGGAATGGTCCAAATCCACTGCCGCTGAAGTCATTTGGGTAAGTGAAGGAGTTGAGGACGTTGAACCAAGCAGTTTGATCATCACCACTGTTAAATAGACAGACCGGAGTCACACCCATCAACGTATTCGTGAAAGTGGCGGTACTGTTGTCCAAAGCAGTGTAAGAAATCTCGGGAACTTGAGGAACGTCATAGCAAAACTCGTCTCCAGCACTTTGGTAGAAGTCACTGTTATTGTGCATGGCCAATCCCATCATTTGCAATTCTTCGGCCTGGCGGACTTGACGCAAACCAACGCCACCAAAGACGCAGAACCAGATAATGGTGTAGATGAGTGGGCAAGCGTAACTGTAGAAGATAACGTTGCGGATGGTGCGACCTCTGGAAACGCGGGCAATGAATAGACCAACAAAAGCGGCCCAAGCGACCCACCAACCGATGTAAAAGATTGTCCATGCGTCCATGAACCAAGTAGCAGCAGAGTTGCCATCAACAGCTCGGCCTTCGCCATGGTTCAGTTGACCGAAAGCATCGGTATGGAAGTTCATTTGGAAGACGGTCCATTGGAAGTAGTATCCAACTTCCTGTAAAATGTGTTAGTATATTCTCCATAAGCACATTTCAACATACGATGGAAGCAATGACGTACCTGAACAATCAAGTTAAGAATAAAGTTGGTCTTTTCCATGGTGAAGACCCAGAACAAGAGCAACTGTCCCAATCCGAAAGCAAGCTGGGATAGGTATTTAATACCGATTCCAACTCCAGAAATAACGGAGATTGTGGCCAAGCAAGTAATGATCCAGATTGAGTAGAGGTGAACATCAGTAAGGTCATCATCGGAAATGTCCTTATCAATGGCACCCACACGCTTCAATCCGGCGGCGATTTGGAAGGCTCCCAATCCAAGACTGGTACATACACCAGCGACAGTGGTCACAATGGTGTATCCGTCAATGATGTCGCCAATCCATCCCCAGGTGTACTCTCCCAACAACGGGTAGAAGCACGATCGGAGGGTCAGAGGCAGCTTGAAACGGAAGCTGACGAGTCCAGAACAAATGGCGACAATGAGGTATTGCGACCATCCAGTGATTCCCCAGTGGAAGACTGTAATGTTAAGGGCAAACATATCAATTTCATCTTGGGCCTTGTATCCGGTTTCGGCAAACCAGTGAGATCCACGGTGCCAAAGGGGTTCGGCAACTGTAGAATGTTAGTGTGGGAGAAGGAGAGTCGTGAGAAGAACTGTATCGGATGATTTGATGCATGTGGCATGAACTCATGACCTGAAGCAAGCAAGCAACTTACCACCATAGAAAAAGAGACCAACACCCACTCCAGCAGAGAAAAGCATGGAAAAGTAGGTGATATCATCGAATTCTGGTGTAGAGTCCTGGGGGCCAAGGCGAATGTTACCATATCGGTATGCAACCCAGAGGATGAAGAACTGTAGGTAGGCAACAATAATTGGATGGGGTTAGATCAAAGACTTCAACTTGGGACTGGCTGATTGCTCTCCCGGTCGTTGCGTACATTCCTTCTCAGGAAATCTGGAGATCAAGAAGGCTTACCATGAAAGCAGGGTTGGTACCAACGTAGAACCACGTGAACAGCTCGGCAACATTTCCTCTGAACTCAACGAGTTTGTCTCGTGAAAACTCAGGGTCGGTCATGCACCATACGGCAACTGATAATGAAGATGATAATGAATAGGCGGCGAGGCACAGAAGACGTAGTGTAAGTCAATGAATGCTTAAATTGGGGAAAGGTAGTGAATAGTACAAGGCATGAAACTTACGTCCCCAAAGAAAGGCAATGGCGAAGACGCTTGTCACCGGGTTGAATCGGATTTCTTTGTCTCCAACAGGAATGACAATTTCTCTCATTCCATACTTCTCATGCTCAACGATGGTATCTTCTTCATCGTCTTGAGGCTTTTCCTTCTCGAAGTTGGCAGGTTCGCTACCTGGTTTCACTTCCAGAGAGTCTTCCATCTTGACGTGACACCTTGTCAGAGATGATTCAATTTTTTATGAAAAATGATCGGCAAATTTGATCCTAATTGAGGTGCTGAACGGAAAGTGATCTTTTATGTAGATTATGTACTAGATTCCACCGTATACTAGCAAAGAAAGACCTCCCGATGATTGCGAACATCTGTCAACTTTAACCCTACTGATATGTCCATTGTACAGTTTCTTATGTAGCAGTGGTAGTTTGTTTATTTTGTTTTCCGCATAGTTTAACGCTGACCAGAAGCCTTCTTTTTTCGTCATCTGTTAGTTTGTCTTTTCTCGGGGTCTCTCTGCCCGGCAGGACTATCTTTGTGGCAGCGTAGTAGAAATACTACTAGAACATTCGAACCTTTTTTTCCGTCTGCTGTCAGTTTGTCTTTGGTCGGGATCTCTCTGCCCGCGGCCACAAAAATTGTGGCCGTGTAGAAATACTACTGCAGGTTAGATTTGCGGCACATGCGAACACTTGTCGAATATTTGCGAGGGTAGTTGTCAGCCACCCATACGCCAAATGTACGACCTCTTGATAAACATGTCGAATCCGAGAGAAGACGTCGGGAGTATTCTGACGTCAACAGTTGCAAGAGGAGGCGGCGAATGAATGAATCTGCCAATAAAAGTGCCTCCACGTTTCTGACACAGAATAAGAGCGCGCAATCAAAGAAATGAACGTCAAGTCCTGCAACTGAACAATGGATCCTTCATACCATACGGATGGTACCAGGTACCGGTAACCGGTACCTGGTTGGCTTCGAAAAGCAACTGGTGAAGATACGGTATTTAATTGGATTGAGGATACAGTCTTTTTTAAAGTGATAATGGCGTTACCCGAAAATGTTTATGCCAGAGTCGTGTCGCTCGTCCTTTGACATTCTTATGGTATTACGTTGCCGCACAGAGTTACTGTAGATGCATTGCACATACCGTACCACTGGTATGGTAGGGTATCTGAATATCGCATGCCCATAGCGCTCCGTTAGTTACAGTATTATTATCTGTCTTTGGAGATTGAAAAGAAGTCAAATGAGTCGAAGTTGGCGGTCTGGCGGAGACGATACAAGTACTGCATGATCCGCGATCGTCGTGTATACTGCGCATCATTGTGATCATGTCAAAGCAATACTTGCGCAGTAGCATCGTCACATTACTTGCTTGCAAACCTGCAAGTCGATTGTCTTGTCCATTGGAACTTTGTCGACATCATCGTTAGCTTTTGGCAGAGAGTACATTACCTGTGATGGCCCCAATTGCAATGTTGCAGCACTCAAGAAACGGTGTTCTAGATGTCGAACTGCTTTTTACTGCAGCGTGGCTTGTCAAAAAAAGCACCGGAAGGTAAACCACAAGGAATTCTGCCACGGTATGAATGCGATCAAACGGTGTATGGATGAGATCAGACTCGCTACGCTGGATTTCGAAGACGGAGAAATGCCGCAAGCTCGTGGGGAATTGAAGGAGGGACAGAAGAACCAAGATTGTGCCATTTGCCTGTGTCATCCGATGGTGGACCCATACGTTTTACCATCGTGTGGTATGCCTTTTGCTTTGCTTGCTTGGCGAAATGGCAAAAAACAGTGAAGAATAATGCAGCCACCACACCGTTAATTGTTTCCCTTCATGGAAGAAGAATCCAAGAAGGAGGGCATATTAAGTTGTCCGGCCTGTCGTGCCGAGACACCTGATGTCCCAAGACTCCATTGTAGAAAAGGCACGAATCTTGGCAGCGAAGGCCAACGATCACAAGACGTTAGAGTCAGACAAGCTTACCAATCTAAGGCTAGGGGTGCTGGCCGAACTCGACCAATTAGAAAAGAAGGGCCGTCCAACAGTTGAAGAATTAGTATCGTCATCAGATGTGGAAACAATGACTCAGTTACTTTGTACCAGAGCAGAACTGTTAATGTCGCTGCAAGAGCCAGAGAAAACAAAGAAAGATCTTCTTTGGTTGCAGGATCTGGTCAAGTTGGCAGCCACAAATCGTCAAAAACTCAATTCCATGTACAAACACGGAGAGGCACTCGTTGCTCAAAACAAGGGGGAAGAAGCTCAAGAATTGGCTATGAAAATTGATGAATATAAAGCAAAGAACAATACAGTGCCAATGCCGCAGCTGAGTTTCGACGTCTGTATCATGCTGGGGGAAGCTGAAGAAACGATGGAAAATTGGGAAGCTGCCAAGTTGGTCTACTCGGCAATGTTACAGAAATCGGATGAGGGTCCTATTATGACCCCTCTCAACAACTTGAGATGTTAGTGGGATCGTGTCGCCCAAGCTTTCATCTCCAAAGGTATGAGCAGGCAGTGGCGGCAGGAGCAGGGGTCCTTCATATGAATCGACACGTTCCCTTTGGCCATCAGTACATTGCGCTCAGCCAAAAGGCAATGGGAAACATGAAGGCTGCAAAAGTGACAATGGCTAGAACTTTGGTGTATGAGGCCCCATGGGATGAGCACCATCATGAACAAGTCCTTCAGCTGTATCGTGAAATTGTAGGCGAGGAGCCAGGTGCCACTAGCAGCAGCTGTTTAATTGCCTTCAGCTTGCTCTACCTTCTGCTGGACTTTCCGTCGAATTTATGTTTGGTCCAATTGCACCATCAGGCCAAATGGATCTCTTTTTGCGGGTTGCCATCTATTCCGGTCATGAGCGTTGAATTGATACCGATAATATTTCGTAGGTCATTTCTTACCAGCTGCAAACATAAATGCTTCATCTTTTACGTAAATCGTTCTCGCTCTGTAGATTGCCCAAGTAGGATTGGCCCTATAGCCCGTGGATCCCCCCCCCCCCTCTCGCATCTTTGAGCAGGGCTGAAAAAGAATTGATTGAAACTTCGGATCTCTTAGCAGAGATGCAAGGTTTGATGGTTGATGGAAAGGGAGACGATGGAGAGGAGAATGGTCTCGCCGATATATTGTTGGGACAATTTACAGGGAGTCAGTAATGATGGGACCATGGAATGTTACTAGTATCTACACATTGACACGAAAGTGACATCCGTGGTCCATTTTATTCATGACAAAAGTTCCTTATTTCTTTACAGATATTAACACCTAGGATTCCTAGATCGTTATTGTCCGCCAAAACAAGTTTCATTCATTTATTCATTCGACAATCTTTTTCTTCAATTTTTTGAGTTGCTGTTCCGC
Organism: Cylindrotheca closterium; assembly: GCA_933822405.4. Taxonomy (NCBI): domain Eukaryota; phylum Bacillariophyta; class Bacillariophyceae; order Bacillariales; family Bacillariaceae; genus Cylindrotheca; species Cylindrotheca closterium. The sequence continues at coordinate 349,394 of CAKOGP040000779.1, read as the reverse complement.
GTGCTTTCGTCTCTGCCGCTCACGTTGCCAATGCGCCTTTTCTTCCTTGTGAGACTCTATCAGATCTTCGTTCTCTTGTTCCAAGGTCCGAATGCGTTCTTCCAAGTACTGTTTATGTTCCAGCCAATCCGACTCCTTGTCAATGAGGTGAGACTTCAAAGTAGAGTTCTCCTCCTTGACGTACTCCATAAGGTCCAACTGGTTGGTGAGCAATCGAGGTAGATTTTGCTTCATAGCTTCTTCGTAAGGACTGCTACTGACGCGGTCAATCGTCGATGCACTCGCGTACTTCCTCGTTTCGGAGTTTTTGCCCCGCTTTCGTTTCGCACTGAATTCCATTTCACTTTCATCCATTTCACTTTCCTCTTGATGTGTCCACTCTGCATTGCTCTTGGAACGCTTTCGCTTTCCAGCCCTTGCCGCTGGCTTTCGGTCCCTGTCGAGCGGAGAAGATGCTTGCTGATTTCCATCTCCAGTGTCACTACTAGTAGTACAAATATTAGTTCAGCTTGAGAGGACTCATCGCCACCTTCATCGGATTGATCTTTGTCTTTCTTCTGGGATGTGGCCGGCTCTAAAGAATTCGATGCATCTTCGAATTGCTCTTTGTCTCTTTCCTCCTTCTTGAATGTGGCTGGCTCTACAGCGCTTAATACGACCATTGAGTCGCATTCCTTTGTATTGGGTTCGTCGTCGTCATCGTCGTCGTCATCACCCGACTCTTTTGTCTGTTGTTGCACGTCCTCCTTGTTCGCTTCGTTCGATTTGTTGTTCTTGCTGAGTGTGTGCTCCCATTCGAAACCAATGCTCTCCAACTTTTCAATCCGATCATCCGTCAATGGAGTGAGTTTCCCCTGGATTCGTCGTCATCGATAGAGGGCACGCTGCCTCTGAGTCCAATTGGCCAACTTGGCATCATGGCACTTGGAGTTCTTTACGTAACCACCATCGGGATGGTGAATCTTCATGTACGCAGCTAGTTTTTCGAATTGCAATTTCCATCTCATATCTGGTGCAATTTTCGGAGGAGACTGACTCCTTCGGCTGCTGCGGTGGCTCCTTAATGGATAACTTTGGTCTTTTTCTCGGTGATGCTGGCTGTTCATGACGCTCTGACGAATGAATCAATCGTCTTCCCACAAAAAGCCAACGCTCTAAAGCTTTTCAACTTTTTCTTTGGCAAGTCCTTTTCGGCGATGCTGGTACCGTTGTCGCTCTACCCACCCTGCAAGCGCTGCATTCTTCCACTCCTTTGTTTCGACATACCCGACAACGGGGTATTCCGTCGAGATGATCCACTTCAACTGATCAAAGGAACGATCCCACGTACGCTTTCTTCTTTGATTGAAGCTGCTGATCGGAAGCCGCACTGCTCATGGCTGCTCGTATCTTTTTTGGCATTGTAGCTCTTTTGGTTTCCGTCGACGATGGGTAACGTGGTCTCTCCGCGCCTTCCTGATGTACCACCGGTATGCTACCTCAATGAATCGATACAGTATGTGTCGCTTTGACTTTGAAATTGGGGGGCAGACAGACAGTTTGCTAGAGACTGTACCGGTAGTAGGGACTGTACCGGTAGGTTCAGGTCGCTTTTCAGATACAGAATATATCTATACATAGGTTATGTTTGACTTTCCATCAGGATTAGAAAATCCAATGGCTGCAGCAGTCCTTCACAGCATTTCTGATTTCATTAAAAGCGAAGCTTTCTTCGCAGATAATCCACTTCTTGCTGCAGGAGCTTCCCAGTCATCATCCGAATCACAAAGGTCGATCAATTCGTGCGTTGATGCTCGGGCGACTGATGCTGTTGCAGTTTCAGGGTCCGACTTGATTCTTCGTTTCGGGACTACGGGAACTTCCGCGTCCGAATCGCATAAATCAAAGACATCTCCTTTCTTCTTTGCTTCCTCAAGTTTTCGTTCTAGGCTTTGATCCAGAGTTTCCACGCCCATTACATCAAGCTCAACTTCTTCTCGTTCAATACCAATCAACTTACATGCGCTTAGCTGAATTGCACCCAAATTCTGAAAGTGAGGTAATAGCGCATCCCTGCACTCACGGATCCTTTGCTGCATCACTGGATCCATCAACTCCTGCTTATTTCCAGCCGACTGATCCTCCCAGCAAATTGAAAACACGTTTTCCATACTCTTACGGACGACTTCACTGGATGCTGCAATCAGTTTCGCAAGATCACCAATCAATCCAACAACTCCATCCTGCAGATCATTCATGGCTTCCAAGAACATTCCATCCACAGCCGTTTGCGAATGGGATGACATGGCCCCTTTCATACGCATGAAGCTTCCAGGTCCTCTTTGTACATTGAGGGAAGATATATAGGCGACGCTCATACTTGTTTGCACCGCTGGAAGCAATGTTCGGCTGAGGTTTCGTTGAGATTCTACCGCCATGGACAGCATTTGCTGAAAGGCGGCTTTCAAGGCTGTCATGCAAGACCGATTGGCCGTGGTGACCATGGTGATTAGTCGAGAACTATCCATGCCGCCTTCTCCGAAACTGTTAGCCAGTCGCTGAGTAAGTTCGTTGCATAGCTGCGCTACGCTTATTTCCGCTGTTTTCAATAGCTTTTTAATGGTAGAATCGAGTACAGCTTGCCAATCGGTCGAGAACTCTTTTTCCATCGGATCGCACAACTCTTGGTTGAAATCTATTTGTCCAGCTGCCGCCGAAGTGTATTGCCCACTGCGTCTCAAGACTGCCTGGTATGTAGACCAATAGAGCCCTAATATATCATCCAAGAAACAACAAGGGACTAAGAAAGTAAGGGACAAAATAAGTATTGACGTGGGGCAAAACGAAGCACGAACGACGTACCGTTCTTCTCTGGTGTGCGTTCATTTTTAGTCCGACGATTCTTGGATCCCCATGACACCACCGTGCTCATTGCAACTCCTTGGCCACTTTTTGCCCCTTTCTGAAGAGATGGCATTAGCGAAACTTGTATAGTTCTATCGAGGGATGTTTTGAAGCTGTCCGACACTGGTTTCAGCTTTTCATCGAGCACCTTCATTACTGCCTCGAACTGAGACTTCATCTTGTAAGCAGTTCGTCCCGTCGGGACACTCGATGCATCGGTTGCCAACAGCTTCATTCTATCAAGAATATCGTTTGTATTTTCGACAAAAGACTTTGCATGTGTCTCACTGTAAACAAGAAGAAGGAAAAGGTATCAGAACATGCAGGCACTCAAAAGGTATTGGTAATTCACGTAAGCAATCAAGACATTTGCGTACCAAAATCTTGCAGTGGTCTCATGGACAAAAGATCGCAATTGAGGAATCTGGGTATCGCGTTGACAAGAGAAGGTGTTTGCCTGACCATCATTATTGCTTTTGATTCCCATGAGCTTGAGATAATCGTTCGACGAAATGCAAAAGACATCCATGTTGTAGTCATCGGGCAGCACATTTTGAGTCTTATTTCTTGAAGCAGCGGCAGCAGCATTGTCTCCGTCGCCATCATCGTTGTTGTACAAGGCTTTCAGGCCGTTGCGAAAATCTTCCTGAAGACACGACTTGCTGTACTCATTGCGAACATTAGCACACATGGGCTTGAGTTTCTTCTGCATTCTCTCGCATTTGGCTTGAAGTTTGTCCATTATTTGCTCATTTCGTTCCGCCCAACTGGAGGCATCGTGCTGCGCCTGTTGGAGCGACGCCTCTTGCGAATCGACAACAGCCTTTAGATTATCCATGGTTTCTTCATCGGCTTGTTCCTTTTCTCCCTCGTCCCAGTCTGCTTTTGCTTCCTTGCACTGCTCTTTCAGCTCCTCAACTTTACTCTTCAGCTCGTCTTCTTCCTCTTTTAGATCATTCAGCTCGTTCTCAATCATCGAAATGGAATTGGCAAGCTCTTCCATCTTCTCCCATCTCCCTGGTACTTGCTGAGCAACATCTGCATGATCTCGCATGGTTTCTGTGGCCTCCAAATCATCGGTTTGGGTACAAATAAAGAATACATTTCCATACTGACCGTCCATTAGTAGTCGCCTCTTGAATTGTTCGCCCAACAATTCCTTGGCGGTCCCATCGTCCACAGCCCGTTTGATGGGCGCGACAATGGCAATCTGATTGCAATTCTGCAGATAATTTTGGGCCACCTTGGCGCGGGCTGCATTGCTGTCACGGACACCCGGCAAATCGACCAGCACCGCCCCCGTATTCAAGACGGACCATGGTCCTTTCAGCTGCACTTTGCGAATCAATGGCCAGGTTTGTGGTTCCGAGCCATTGCCTTTGCGGTAGACGTACGAATTGATTTGCTTGCGAAAGTTTTGTGCCAATTTGTCCTTTTTGCGGCGGACCCTGCGACTCATCTCGCTGGCTGGTTTCAAAAAGTCCTTGGCTTCTTCGGACCCAACCACCGACTCTCCTACTTGAACTTTGATCACATTGTACGCTTGTCCAGGAGTTGAAGATGTCAGCATGACTCGGACGCGAGGATTGTTGGCCAATCGCGTAAAGACATAATCCGAATGCTTTCCGTGGTAGTCCTTCATGCTATCCCTACCGTAGACTTGTTCAATCTTTTGCCATGCCGCAGCTGCTGCAGCAGCGTTCGTTTCATCCGGAGGTCGTACATAGATTGTCTTTTCTTGTGTGGAACATTCTTCCACCAAAATCTTGAGTTCCTTCTTCCAGTCCTCCAGCGTCATGAATTCGACGGATCCTTGATAGACTGGAACCGTTCTCTGTGGAGTACTGCCATCATCTTCCGCGTCGAGTTCCGAATGATAGACCAATTCCACTACTGCTGCCGTGCATCCACGACTACCTGAAGTAGGAAGGACGGCTGCTTCATCTAGAATGGCATTCAAGAGGGACGATTTCCCACTGGATTCGTAGGATCAGTTTGAAATGAGGTCAGTACAATCAATGATATTTACAAAGCAACATAATCAATATACAAGATTCTTTCCAGCGTCACCAAAACTTACACTCCTGTATTTCCCAATACTCCAAAAACTGTCCTTGGAGCCTCAGAATCCTTGAGCTCCTGAATTTCGTCCAGCCAATCCTTTCGACGGACTTGCGAACAAAAGAGAGGATTCTCCTGCAGAATGGAGGCAAGCTTGTCCAATACGTCGGCACTCTTTTCCTTTGCCTCGTCTGCGATTTGGTGAGGATTGGTGGTTTCAATCACTTGGAGCAATTCGTCCTCGGCATCATCAACATAATCAAAATCATTATCGTCAATACCAAAATCATCATTCACACCAGCATTACCATTGTCCTCAACAGCATCTTCAGTATTTCGAGATGATGATCGTTTCTTTATTTCCTGTGGTCTGCTGTTGGGCTTGGCTTCCGCTGTCGATCCTTCCGGTGATGAAATGTAGTCCTCGTCGTCACTATCTTTATTATTATAATTTTTTTTGGATGCCTCTTGTTGTCGGTGGTGCTGTGGTGTATTCAATGATTGCAATCTCGTTTCATGACCATGAGATGAGGACGACGACGATGATGATGATGACGATGATGATGATGTGGAAAACCTTTCATCCAACTGCATAGGATCTAGTCTAGTATCGGATGATGCACCATTGTTGCGCTTGTCTCCTAATGGTTTCGTATCTTGGTTCAAAGGTGTAACTGTGGCGTCGGTGTTTTGTTTTCTTCGCTTTGCTTCTGAAACGGATGATGACGCTGTGGAAGAATCACCGTCGAGGTGCGGTTCCTTACATTTTCGCTTGATGCTTTTGGGAACGAGTTCCACCTTGGCCTTGGCGTCCAGCAAGGCAAAGGCCTTTCTGCTCCCTTCTTGCTTGGTCGAGATACGAATGCTCCCATTGACCTTGAAGACAAAATCGTTGTCGCAAAGCTGTTCTGGGTCCAATTCCTCCAAAATCAACTCCCGCACCTTCGCCAGCGTATCGTGGCACGAGACTTCCACGTAGGCTCCTTCACCCAGTGATTCAAAGACAAACTCTCTTGTCGTCTTCATTGTATAGTTTTTATATGGAGTGAATGACGGATTAGGAGCGAGGAAAGGGGCAATGGCTACTCTAATTTACAGTGTGTTCAAAATGTTCAGAGGAGCGATATGGACGATGGATGGATTCATTCGATATTTTCAATTTCGTTATTGCATGGTTCATTCCTGCGTACTATAGCTGCGTGTGTCCGACATTTCGCACGCGTGCCGGCATTGATTTTTGTGGAATTCCAAAAAATGGCGCGACACTACAGTACTGTATGACGCTGGATGGATGGAGTGCAACTACAGTGTAGAGTAGATTATTGTCCAATAAATAATGTATTTTATACTATATAAAAAGTGTATAATGATCTAACGGAAACAGGCATCCTACCATTCCATCGGAATCCGCTTCTTGGCCTCTTCGAGGCGGTTTTCAGCCAATTTTCGTTTCCTGGTTTCGCGTTGAAGGTTGGTTCGTTCCTCAACCATGGCCGTCACGTGTGATTGTCGAAGATTGTCATTGCATTGTGTTAGATGCATATTCTTTTCTGCCAACTTTTTGTTATCATCTTTCAAATCTCGAATCGTTCCCTTCAAAGACTGTTTCCTTTCTTTGTGCTTATGACGTAGACGGGCATTCTTTTGCAACGACTCTTGACGATCACGTTTCAAATCTTGAATCTCTCCCTGCAAACGCTGATTCTTTTCTTTCTGCTTCACCAGTCTGGCCTTGTACTTTTTAGATTCTCGTTTGGATTCTTGTTCTCTACGATCATGCTTGGTCGGCGTCACCACTGCTATTGCTTGTTGTTGTTGCTGCTGTTGTTGCAACTCGGATTGCAACTTTGCAGTCTCCTTTCTCAGTAGTTCCACGTGATTTAGTTGACTCTTGAACAGGTGCACAAGTTGTCTCTTGTCCAGAGACTCGTAGCCACCACTCAAATTGTTTGGAGCAGGACGGTCCACTCTTTGTGTCCTAGCTCCTGTTCGTGCTGCCAAACTGCTATGTCGACCAATTTCTTCATCCTCGTCCTCCTCGTCCTCCTCGTCACTGTAGCCAAGCGGATCACCAGGACGGTCCACTCGTCGTGTTCTACTACCACTACTACTACTGCTCGTACTAGCGGTCAATGTTCGCCTTGCCAAGCCAATGCGACTATGACGACCAGTTTCATGATCCTCTTCATTGCTATCGTCAAGTTCAGAATCAGCATTATCGTCTTCGTCTTCTGAGGAGAGGGCGGAAGAGTCGTCTAACATTTGACGCCTGGAATATGATTCGAATTCCTCTCCTCCCGGACAATCCGAGTCTTCTGACTCCGCCTCGATGTTCCTTCTCTTTGGTGGTGGTTGTTCCGGTTCCCACAAAAATCCAAGCCGCTCCATCTTCTCCACTCGATAGTCCGCGAGACCGGAACGCTTATATTGAGAGCGTTGTTCATGGACCCAACTACTAAACCTGCCATATCTGGTGTCCGACTTTGGCGGGGGTTTTATATATCCACCTTTTGGATAATATTTATGCATAAAGCGCACAAGTATTTCATAGTGTGTATCCCAGGATGTTTGGCCACGCACAGTGTTATGCTTGGACGATGATGATGATTCGAATTCCTCATCTTCCGGGTGATCCGAATCCTCTGTCTCCACCACATCGTTCCTTCTGTTTTTTGGTGTTTGCTGCCCCTGTTCCTCTTCCGGCTCCCAAAGAAATCCAAGCCGCTCCAACTTTTTCACTCGGTCGTCCGTGAGATTGGAACGCTTCGAGGCAGCTCGTCTGCGATATTGGGTGCGTTGCGTAGAGACCCATCTGCTGAACCGGCCATACCTGGCGTCCGACTGTGGCGGGGGTGTTACATAGCCACCGTTTGGATAGTCTTTCTCCATGAAGCGAACAAGCATTGCATAGTGTGTATCCCAGGGAATTTCACCATTTCGTGGCAAACGTTTTGGCTTGTTGCTTTGCGCAGCCTCCTGTTGTAAATTGTGGTTGCGTTCCTCTTGTACTGACCAAAGGAATCCAAGACTCTCCATTTTTCGAATTCGGTCCTTGTTGAGAGGACTGTAATATCCCCGGCGACCTTTGCTGTATTCCTTTCGCTGATTCCTGATCCACTGGGAAAGCCTCATGTCAGACTTTGTAGATCGTACAAAACCTCCATTGGGATAATTTTTCTTCATATAGTGGTCGAGCTTTTGAAAGCTCACCTCCCATGGGATTCGTTGGCTGTCATGAGACTCGTGGGCTCTGGAATTCGAAGCAGGATCCACCTTTCGCGTTTGGCTGCTACTACCGGTGGCCGATTTTCGTCTTGCCAAGCTGCTGTGGGTATGAACGCCAAATTGATCTTCCTCGTCACTCGATTCTGATGCTTCGCTATCGCTTAGAGCAGAATCATCGTCACCATCGTCCAATTGTTGCAATTTTTTGGTTTTCTCGGTATTCTGATCCTCGAAAACAAAGCCAATGCTTCTGAACTTTGCGATATGTTCATCTTTCATTGGAGATTCCTCTCCATTTATTTTTTTCCAATAATGGTTACGTTGATTACCCATCCAAGCATAGAACTTTTTGTCGGTCCAATGAGGTGCGTAATAGCCGCCATTTGGGCAGTGAATCTTCATCTTTTGCTTGAGATTCTCAAAGTGCTCATCCCATGAGATCTTGCCGCCAACCTTTCTCCTAGCCCTTTTTGGTTGCCATGCGACCTTCTGTCGTTTTGGGGCAGCATCATCAGATGGCTGCGGAATTGTTCGTTTGTGGGCAATTCTACATTCTGGACTCCCATCACTGTTCGGCTCAAAACCATTGCGATCGCATTGCTTGCTCCAATGAAACCCAATACTCTCCAGCTTCTCAGCCTGCTCGTCGGTTATGTCAGAGTCTCTTCCGAGCGTTTTCAGTCTACAGTCGTCCCGCTGCTTGATGACCCAATTCGAGAAGCCTTTTTCGCACCGTGTAGCATCGACAAAACCGCCAGTCTTATAAATGTCGTGTTTCTTCATGAAACCTTTCAGTTTCTCGAAGTAGGTATCCCATTGAGTCCGCCCCTTCGCTTTTGTTTTTGATAAACTTTCTTTTTGGTCTTTCTCTGTGGGCTCGTCCTGCTCCCACCGAAAGCCAATCCTTTCAAGTCTTCGGATATTCTCAGCTGTCATATTGTGTGGTCTTCCAGCCATCATTTCCTGATGATGATATCGTTGGTGTAATATCCAACTTCGCAGCGGTTGTGGGCAGTTTGCAGCCACAACGTAACCACCATCCGCGTACGCATAATTCATGTGACGCTCCAACTCCATGAAGCGCCTATCCCATTCAGTATAGGTCACGGCGTCAGCTCCGGAATTGGAATCACTCTCTTCTCTTGATTCGTCATCCGAATGATCATTCTTCTCATTTGATTTGGCATCTGGAGCATTCTCGCCTTTTGGTTCCACTTCCAGATACGGTTTTTCGGGTCTTCCGGCGATTGCTGTTGTAGACGAAACAGACTCTTCCGCTTCAGATTCCTCAGCAAGAAGAAGGCTGCTGTCTTCCCACATGAAGCCAAGGACCTCGAGCTTTGCAATCCGTTCCAGCTCAAGTTCTTTTATGACGTACCGATAACGCTGCCCTGCGACCCAATCACCAAGCACCTTTTCACATTTGCAGCACAGAACAAAGCCACCGTCGGGATAATGCGTGTTCATGTGACGTTTCAGTTCTTCAAAATGACCCTCCCAAGATTCATCTGATTCCTCATTTAATGATGCATCATCATCATTATTGTTGTCATTCAAGTCGGCATCCGAGAAATTTTCCTGTGATCCCTCAGCAGAATCTGAAAAGATATTTGTATCTGTTTTGTCAGTCATTTGATCTTGAATGGATCGTTATATATCCTTTGGCAGTGTTATTGTTCTTTTATTCATGTGCCAAAAAAGATACACGATACTATACTATGTATGTAGATTTTTGACACCATCGCAAAGATCGCATGCGCGCGGTGCAGATAAAATAATTGAAGACCAGGATATATATACGCGCACGATGATACGAGGGACATTATTGAGGGGAGGACAAAGATACTATAGTAGAGGGGACGATTTCGTGGTCTCAACTTCAAAAGAGTTTTCTCTAAAACACACGACAATGGCACAAGGATTGCCTTTTCACCATGATAAAGTTCTTCAAACTCGCTAAAATGCTGGATTCTAATAGATAAGAATATGCAGTATTGTAATAGATTATGTAAGCAATTATGTAAGCAATGCTATCTAAGTATCTGATCTTCGTCCGCGTCTTGTAGGAACTGGAATCCAATTCTCCTCTTGCAAGAACTCCACGAACCTTCTCATGTTTTTGTTGAGCTCCATCGCATACTTTCGATTCCATTCGTTGCAAACCGAGTCGATCGACTTGGATTCGGCCTCAGACTTCTTTTTAATCCCAAGACAAATCTTGCCTTGTCTTGAGACGCGTTGTTGTATGTTTGTTCTTGTGTTTCTCCATTTTGCGCCGTGCAACTCCTCCAAAGCGGCAACCCCTCCAGCAATGGGCAGGTCCTGGTAGTTTCCCAGGCCGTGCCATTCGTCCCACAGACCTTTTAGACTGTTGTGTTGCGATTGAAAGGTGAAAGTGCGAATTCGTTCCGTCAGCACCAGGAGATTCGCAGCCGCCGCCGGAATAGTTTGTTGTTGCATTGCTGGTGGTGGGGGTGGTGCGGTAGCTCCAGCAGCTGCAGCACTCCGCATATCTCCGATTGTCGTTGCCATTCCGCTGAATATCGACTGCCATACTTCGAGCATCGTCTCCCGCATCATCGCCGGGATCGTCTCCTTCAAATTGTTAATTAACTCAATTATTTCCAGTTTCGCTTCCTTCACCTCTTTTGTGGTTTGCTCAACGGCCTGCTCCAGGCTGATGAGACGCTCTATGATAACGGGAAGCACAGTGTCGACGGTGACAGTTTGCACTTCAACAGCATGCGGCAATTCCCGTCGCATTGTCTCTGTGTGGTTTTCCTTAGAAAAAGGGGTGTTGGAAAACAAGGTAAAGCAACAATCAACAATCAAATAGTACAGTACAGGGAAGTAACTTACCAGGAATAAGGTATTGCATTGTTTCTTGCGGTGTCTGTCTGATGGCTCATTGTGGCCTGTTTGAATTCTTGTCCTTTTGTTGGTTGCCATGATATTGCTGTGATTTTATAATGATGGTCTTATATATTTCATCATTGGCTGGCTTCTTGTGATTTTCCGTGGCATTCTACGTGGATTTCCGTGGAGATGTACCAAGGAGGAGGCTTGTTTTCATTCTGGCGCGGTGTTTGGGTCTTTTTCAGTCAAACAACTTGCAAGGAAGTTGACCAGGAGGGTACTAATGTTTGAATCGACATGCCGAACTAACTAAGAACGATTTCGAGACGAGTTTCTTTGTTCAAGATGACGGTTCTCAAAACCATTCGACCATCGTCATACAGAGGGAAAATCGCGAACAAGATTCCTAATAAAAATCACATGGCAAGCAGGATTGGTAGGTATATGGTGCAAGTAAGTTGACCAAGGAGCTATTGTGTGAATCGACAAGCCGAACTAACTAAGACTGCTCAAAAAGAATTTGAGACGAGAACTGAAAAGATGACTCTCCAGAAGGTGTATTTGGATCCTCTGTGGCTAAATTTGGCGAATAAGAGTACAAATAATTGTCGAAGTGACCGGCTCTACGGAAGAGGCAATTTGACGCCAAGATGCAGGGAATATTGTACCTTCGACGACCTATTTTCGATTCTGGCTTCTGGATACATTATTCGGTATTTGTAAGTGAGCTTGATGGTGTATTTGGATCTTATTTTGACAACACTTGAAAAATGGTATTTTCAGTGTTGAACTCCTATGATCGAGTTGGCTACCACGACAAGCTCAAAAACCGCTCATTCTGGATCTACTTCCGGTGGCCAAGCTTGAGGGCATACAATCACCTAATAGTGCTTACTACTCCATGACAAATTTTTATAACATGGATCCAAGTACACCATCTCAATCTTGTTCGGCAGTTCAATGAATCGCATCAGTCGAATGATGTTTGCAGAACGAGATCGAGAATTTATGAGTAACGTTGGCATAAAAAAATACTGGTACCGGTACTGCCATGCTATGCATGGAAAACATATCATCTTGAATCCATCGAAACGTGAAAAATAAGACGCACTTGTAGAGCATTAGCATTACATGTCAGTGTTTATGAGAAAATGGACTCATCATAGAGCTCAGGTGGAATCAGCTGTCTTGCTTTTTCGAGTCGGTCTTCGGCCAATTTGCGCCGTTTCGATTCCTGTACACTCTGAGCCCGTTCTTCCATCATGGCCGTCGTATGAGATTCTCGAACTGTATCAATTCCCCTTTTCAAGTCTCGAGTCACATCAGTCAACAGCTTATTTTCAAATCTTGTGGCCTGGACATCGCTGCGTGCTTTCTTCAATTGAGACTCCAGAGTTGACTTATCTTCCTCTGCAAGCTTCAAACGATCGATTATTTCCTTTTTGGTTAGTCCTAGCAAATCACTGACTCTACCAGGAAGCGGAGTACCACCCTTATTCCCCGTGTCACCCATGCTCCTGTGTGCCAGTTTTCGTTGCTGTCCCGACTTGCGGCGCGATGGTTCAGGCCGAT
>CAKOGP040000779.1:168575-336787 GCA_933822405.4 Cylindrotheca closterium | reverse complement strand
GTTAGTCCTAGCAAATCACTGACTCTACCAGGAAGCGGAGTACCACCCTTATTCCCCGTGTCACCCATGCTCCTGTGTGCCAGTTTTCGTTGCTGTCCCGACTTGCGGCGCGATGGTTCAGGCCGATCCTCCTCCGACTCCTCCTCGGGACTTTCCGAACTACTTTCATCTTCCGACACCTCCTCTCCGTCACTGTCAGAGATTTCCGGCTCTTGAGCAACACGACGGCTGTTTGGCTGTGATCTCGGCGTTCCATCGGTCTCCTCCTTCTCCCAGAGGAAGCCAATACGTTCCAAATGTTCAATGCGTGCATCCGTAAGTTGGCATACTTGGCCAGCAATTTTCGAACGATGTTGCGAGCGCTGATGTAATACCCAAGTGCCCAATCGTTTTTCACATTTAGCGGCGGTCACATAGGCTCCATTGGGATATTTCGAAGCTGGATAGTTCCTCCGCATATGTTGAACAAGACGTTTGTATTGACCGTACCATACCTCCCAATAGCGGTCGCCGTTTGCTTTCTTTTGGACTTGAGGGGATGACACATGATCCTTTTGTTCTCTTTGAGGGTTCATCATGTTTCTGTTGGTACGGTTGGGTTGCTGACCTTCTTCCCAAAAGAATCCGATGCTCTCCAACTTTGCAACACGATCATCGGTCATTGGGGTTTCGTATCCAGCTTGTTTCCGACGATATTGATATCTCTGCCTGCCACACCAAGTGAAAAGCCTCCTCCCGCCACAAGCTTTTTTCACAACGTAACCACCATTCGGATAGTGGCGACTCATCACCTTCTGCAGCCTATCAAAATTAAAGTCCCATTTATCCTGGTTCAGGTCTGGCTTGGGTCTCACTTCAGTTTCTGGTTCTGATTCCGACTCAGACTCTGGAGGATTCCAGCCTTCAGACTCTGGCTCGGGCCTCCAATCATCGTTATCCTCCCACAAAAAGCCAATACTCTCGAGCTTTCGAACCCGGTCGTCGCGAAGCGATTTGATATCCAACTTTCCTGTATTTTGCCTCAAACGATAGTAATACCTCTGGCTTCTAACCCAACAGGATAGTTGCTTGTTGCACTTGCTTTGAGCGATATAGGCACCATTTGGATATTGAGATTTCGGATAATTCTTTTCCATGTGTTCCTTTAGCATGTTGAATTTGACATCCCATCGGGAAGTGCTCCTTCCCGCCTTTTCGGACTCAGCATCATCCTCTTCATCATCATCTTCCGATGATTCAGACTCGGAGCTGGACTCGTCTTTCGAATCTTCGGCCTCGGAGCTAGAGTCTCCTTCGGATTCAGATTCGACCTCGTCATTCGATTCTTCAGCCGCAGAGCTAGACTCTGCTTCAGATCCAAACTCAGCGTTCGGCTTCCACGCATCATGATCCTCCCATAAAAAGCCGATACTTTCGAGACTTCGAATCTGGGCATCAGAAAGTATCTGTTTCTTGCCCAGATTCCTTCCCGCCTGTTTCAAACGATAGTGATACCTCTGAGTCAGTACCCAGCGAGCTAGTGGCTTGTTGCTGCACGTGCTTGGAGCGACATAAGCACCATTTGGAAAGCGAGACTCCGGATACTGCTTTTTCATGTGCTTCTCCAGCATTTTGAACTTGCTTTCCCAAGCTGGGTTGAGCTTTTCCTCGTCGTCCAATTCAGAATCTTCGTCAACCTCGTCGTTATCCTCCCATAAAAAGCCGATGCTCTCGAGCTTTCTAATCTGGACATCGGAAAGTGTCTGGTTCTTGTTAAGCTTCCTCCCCGTCTGTCTCAAACGATAGCGATACCTCTGACTTTGTACCCAGCAGCCTAGAGACTTTTTACACTTGCTTGCGGCGACGTAAGCACCATTTGGAAAGCGAGACTCTGGATAATGCCTCTTCATGTGCTTCTCCAGCATGTTGAATTTGTATTCCCACAATGGTTTCAGTTTGTCCGAGTCAGAATCTTCTTCAACCTCCCAAAGAAAGCCAATACTCTCGAGCTTACGAATCTGGGCGTCGGAAAGTTGCTGTTTCTTGGTTACCTTCACTCCCCTCTGTTTCAAACGATAGAAATACCTTTGATTCGAAACCCACCCGGCTAGTTGCTTTTTGCATGAGCTTGGAGCGACATAGGCGCCATTTGGAAAGCGAGATTCTGGATAATGCCTTTTCATATGCTTCTCTAGCATGTTGAACTTGTTTTCCCACGCTGCCGTTCCTTCTTCCCCTTCTTCGGATTCAGATTCTTCCTCCCACAAAAAGCCGATGCTCTCAAGCTTTTGAATCTGGGCGTTGGAAAGTCGTTGCTTCTTGGTGCGCTCCCTTCCTGTCTGTTTCAAGCGATAGTGATACCTCTGGTTCATAACCCAGCTGGATAGTAGCCTTCTACACTTACTTGGGGCGACATAGGCACCATTGGGAAAACGAGATTTCGGATAATACTTTTTCATGTGACTCTCCAGCATGCTGAATCTGTTTTCCCATATTGGATTACTTTCTTCCTCCTTGTCCAAATCAGACTCTTCTTCAACCTCCATTGATTGTGATTCGTATTCATCATCACTTGTTTCTTCCCCTTCACCGTCTGATTCATCCCCTTCGCCGTCTGACAGATGATTGTTTTCAAATTCAAAGCCGATTCCTTCAAGTTTCTGAATTTTCTCTTCGGTGAGACGACTTTCCAATCCAGATTGTCTCATTCTGTATTGGTGGCGCTGTTGCAAGATCCAGCCCCCTAGTGAAGGGCTGCAATCATTTGTGAGCACAAAGCCACCTGAAGGATGATCTGCCTTCATGAGCTTCTTCAGTTCGCCAAATTTGGTATTCCAGAGAACCTCATAGTCTTCCCCTCCAAGCAAGCCTTCCCGTGGAAGTTCATCTTCCGACAATGCACTCCCCCAACTAGATTCTTCATCTCTCTCCATCTCTTCCAGATCCCAATTGAAGTTCAGACTTTCCAATTCGGCGATACGGGTGGTGTTGAGGATTGATGGTTTGCCTTGCACTTGTTTTCGGCGCTCACGACGTTGAGTTTCAACCCACTTTCCAAGTCCTTTCTCTTCTTCATAGTCGATCGGAACTAAGCAATCGCCATACTCTTCATAGTAGGCAATCAGCTGTTGGAGCCTATCGTTCCAGCCTGGCTTCGTGATCATGATGCTTTGTGTCATCATATTACCGCTCGCGGGGAAATGATATTTTGGCTTGATTTTGGGTCCGGAGAAATATGAGAAATGGGTGGGTCATCGTTGCAAAAAGTGGTTCGACTTCGAAATTTTTAGTTCTCATCCAGATGACGTGCCATGGTTAGCAACGTGGATCTTAAAGCACTCTTTCATGCGTACGGCGTACACCGCAAAAGGTAGCAAAAGATGGTTAAAGTGTGATGCAATAACAATTAATATTTTATATTTCATGTCACGAGAAAGTAGATGCTTGGTGAAGCAAGTTAGACCATCAAAGAATCTTGCTTGATCGTCTGGATCAATCCTTTCCTCCTTATTGTGTTGATCAGTCTGTCGGTGGAAAATTTCCATTCATTGATCCATTCATCCATCCATGGTCGGCCGTTTTTGCTAAAAGACGAGGCTCTTTGAAAGTAAAGGTTCCAACCTGATAAAGAAAGATATTCCTGGGAATATCTGAAGACTTCTTGTTACTATTGCATTCATATGTCATCATATGTACATCCAGTATGGGTCTCTAATGCTTTCCACAATGAATTCAACTTGTCGTCAGATTTAGCATCACTCGACCCTCTCCCCCCAAAGTGGTATGTTCCAGACTCTTGTTTAGCACCATACTCAGTTGCTAGTTTGTAGGTGTTGTTGGCATCCCGCACATCGATTCTATGTTATAAATATTAATGGAAGTGTTAGACAGCAGACAATGATTTTTTGCACTCCATTTGGAAGCAGCGCTTTCTGTGTGAAAGCAGCAATCATATCTATCAGACACTTACCCGCATGCCCCCCATCCCGCAAGCAGCATTTTGGTGTTGACCGTTCCTGGATCCATGGTCAAGCACTTGATCTTTTGATACTTTTCATCAGCACTCTTCATCAGAATCTTGGCTAATTGGACGGTAAACATCAAATCACCGAGTTTGCTATCACTGTAGGCTCTATGTCCACTCTTGGCAATTTCATTTGTCTCAAAGAGTTCCTCCAATGGGGGTAAGGACGAGGATTGACTGATGGAAGAGGTGGTGATAATGCGCGGGCAGTCGTCTTTTGAATTGGCAACCAGTGGTAGAAGTTTACGAGTCAGTAGAAATGGTGTCATGACATTGACTGCCCAAGTCATATCATATCCTTGGACGCTGTGGGCTGGAGTGGGATCAAAGACACCTGCATTGTTGATCAGGACATCAATGGCTTCGGTAGTCTCAGATACTTCCTTCGCCAAAACATGCACTTGATCCAAATCGGATAGATCAGCATTGAAATAGTAGACCTCTTTGGCTCCTCGCGTCTTCAAATCCTGGACCAGATCAGCGCCAACATTGGGTCGTCGGCCATGAACGAGCAGAATGTTTCCATCAGCTGCCAACTTCTTGGCTGTGTGTTGTCCGATACCATCCGTTGCACCCGTAATCAGGATAGTCCTTGCCAACGCAGATGACATGTCCAGAAGTGAAAATAACAGTGTCGAAGCAACGAGTAGTGGAAGAATCTTCATTTCAGAGGATCCCTACCGTGCTATAAACGATCGTAAAAGTTGAAAGTGACGATATGCAATGAATTTCTAAGAATGTAAATGAGGAGGACAGGGGGACGCACGAACGATACAAAAGTAATTCTGGGAGAAAACGAGAAGGGGAGAGATTGGAGCTCACATATACTGTATATTATCAAAACATCCCGAATTCTTTGCGGAAGATGTGATATGCTCACATCTCAAGAGTTCCGAAAAAACCTGCTGGCATTCAGTATATGGTGCAGCTGAACGAAGGAGCCTCTTCAAAAGCTAATACTCCCCCAATCAATTGACACCTAGAATGACGGAAGACAAATCTGCTCCAGCCCCAAAGTCCTATGTGGCGAGAGTACTACTCGTAATCTTTGCCATGGTCCAGATCACCTTGGCGGCTGGTTTGATCATCGGTTGGCCCGGAATTGCTGGATCTATGCTGGTGGAACCTCTTGAAAACGGAGGAGCGGGTCTTACATTGGATCAAACAACTCAGCTATATGGCTTGGCTGCCGCTGTCAATTATGTGGCGCCACTTTTCTTGGGACTGGTGTTGGACAAGTTTGGTCCTAGAGCCTGTTCGGTTCTGTCAAATGCCATTGTTTCGATTGGATTGGCCATCTTTTCGTCAGCATCTTCCTTTTCAACCTTTGCTCTTGGTATATGCTGCGTGGCCTTTGGTGGGCCATCGGTCCAACAGTGTTTGCTTCATATTGGAAACATATTCGCAGAACGAAGATACTTTGTCATGGGAATTGTGGCCGAGTCCATCACCTTGTCGTTTGCAATCTTTCCAGTGATGGACATCATTTGGGAGCACGGCTATGGCTTTCGGATACTCTTTGCTGGTCTAGGTGTGCTGGTATTTCTATCAACAATTGGCTCACTGTTACTATGGCCGGATGCTCCTTATGAAATTCCAAAGTCCGATGATGCCAATGAGGAGAAGGAAAAAGGGGACGATGATCCAGATAAGGATTTGAAAGAAGCATCCTTCTTTGATCAGTTATCTAGTGGAGTATATTTGCGACTATGTATATTCTTTGTTGTGACAAGCTGGTGGGGGAACTTTTACATTGCGACAGTCACGGTCGAGGTAAGTCAAGTATGGCGTTTGCAATGAATCTAAAGTCTGGTCTGACGACATCCACGAAAACTGGGAGCTCAAAGTATATTATTTTGTTCATGTAGTTGGGAGACCAAGGAATCTTTGATGCTGAGATGCAGCATACTTTAACCAGATGGCTTAGTTTTCTAGACGCCGGTGCTATCATTGCAGCGCCACTTAGTGGATACATGCTAGACTCGGTTGGCTTTGCTCCTACGGCCGTTGTCACTATTGCTTTGGGAATTCTACAACAAGTCGGGCTATTGGTGGCGGGGTCCAGTTCTCATGTTATGATTGGCAGCTTTACAGCATATGCAGTATATCGAGCATTCCTGTTCCCTTACTTTTTCGCGTCCCTGTCCAGGCGAATGGGATTTCGATTTTTTGGATTCTTGTCAGGGATATCCTTTTGTATCTCTGGATTCACACAGTTTGGGGTCGCGCCAGTGGCTTTGGTGATTGAAGGAGACTGTCATAAAATTGAGGATTATACCACTGGACAAGATGTGAATTGCAGTGAAGGAAGCTGGGTCACTGCTCACTGGCTTCAGATCATAATTCTAGCTCTACTGCTTCTCGTTCCTTTTCTGAATGTTCGGTTGGAGCAACCAAAACGAATTCAAAACCCAGAGGAGGAGTCCACCTCCTTTTTGCCATCCTCGTCATCAGAGTACGGATCAATCAAAAGTGGTCCATAGATCCAGTAGTAATCAACGGTGTCCAAGAAGATACATCACCATAAATGTTATATTTGTTGAAATAGGTTAGTTTAAAAATCAGAAAATTCACCACTCTGCAACATGATTTTGTTCAATTCTTTCAGAAGAGGGTTTGGTTCGAAAGGAAGAGGCTTGTTGGCAAATGCGTCGTCGTTGATAGCTTCTGTTTCCCTTTCAGACATCCCAAAGATCATGCTATTCGACCCCTTCTCCCGCAACACTTTGACAGCCTCCGATCCCGAGAGGTTTCCGATATCCGATCCATCGTGAAGGTCCATAAAAATGATATCAAACCCGTCTACACTTTTGTCAAGCATATCAAGGGCTTCGTCGATGGATTCGGATTCGCTTACAATCCATGTCGGAGCAAGAGCCATGACCGCGCGTATGAAAAGCCGCCTATTAAGATTGTCATCATCAACAATCAGCACAGTCAAATCTGGGGGTAGATTCAAATCTTTGCCCTTTCGAGCATACGAGTCCTCCGTCAGGTCACTGTCATACTGCAGGTCTTCAAATTCGTCGTCGTCGTCTTCCAAATTCATATTGCTGGTACTTTCTATAAGTAAATTGATTTTCGAGTTTGCCGAATGGAGAGACGACATTGAAAGGTCATTCGAAGATCCGGCACTGATTCCCCTTGGACGACCCCGGGCCTCTGACTTTCCACTGGATGCTCGGGGATCGCGCATCGATGACATGCCACTAGATGCTCGTGTGGGAGAATGATCGGCATTCCTCCTGGAGGATGCTCCGCTTCCACGCTTGGATCCAGAATCCGGTGGTGACATCAGCGTTGGAAGAGGAGCATTCCTCATGGCTGCCGCTTTTCCACGCTTGGCCCCACTATTGGGAGGTGATAGGAACGACGCACTCCCCAAGGTGTCGTTGCTTGAATAGCGCGACACGCCTCGGATTGGGCCCTCGGTTTCCAATTTCATTGCCTTTAGCATACTTGTCACAACCTTCCTACCATCCAGAGACCACTCTTGTCTATTCTGTTGCGCGTAATTCAAAAGCTCGTCACTGGATACCCCAAATACCCCGCATTCTTTCAGTTTCTTGGCCAGCGGTATGATGTAGAAATCAAAGAAGGTGATCTCCCCTTCATACCAGCTATGAGCTGGATTCGAGTTAGCCCGCTTATTTTGGAAAGCCTTTTGAAAAAAGAAAATGTCACGATAAGTTCCAACGAAATTCCATCAATTCAATGGCACAATTATCAGTTCATACCTTGTACATTTCTTCGAAGAGACGACCATTCCATTTTCTGTAGACATGCCAATGTTGCATAGTGTGGGCAATATCAGATGCTTGGATAAGATGCTCAATCACAAGAGTGGCTCTTCGGTTCATTAACGAAACAGGATCTGCTGGAGCCTCATTGCTAAAGGCCATTTCCCACCGTTCCTTCCTTGTCTTCCCGATCGCTTTATCCATGATATCAGTTGCCATAACCGCATTCACTAACACTTGTCGGAAGCGTTGATATTCGGACGTTGTTTGATAGATTGTTCTTCGCAATTTCGTATATTTTTTATTCATAAGCAATTTCCAACTTTTGTCGAGCGATTGTTGTTCCGCCATGCTTTTCTTCTTGTAACGTCCCGAAAGTGTCATGTCATCTTTCAGCAACCGGGAATTTGGAACACCAGGGTGCTTGACATCATGAATC
The DNA here is from genome assembly GCA_933822405.4 of Cylindrotheca closterium. Taxonomy (NCBI): domain Eukaryota; phylum Bacillariophyta; class Bacillariophyceae; order Bacillariales; family Bacillariaceae; genus Cylindrotheca; species Cylindrotheca closterium. Next base: position 328,605 of record CAKOGP040000779.1, on the reverse strand, counting down.
AGTGCTGATAGTGCAATCGTAAATTGAGCAAGAGGATCAGAAGCAATACCATAAGTGCTCTCATGGAGCTTCATTGCATTTTCATTGACATCAACTTCGTTCCCTGGTGCGCTAATTCGCGACAGAAACTTCACAACAGACATTGTAACGTGACTGTATTGTTGGAAAGACAGCGCAAATTGTTAGTTATAACATCAGAACAAAGTTTGCGTAAAATGGTTCGGAAATACGCACCTTGCATGCTCGAAGTTGTGGAATAGATTGTCGGTATACATACTTGCAATCGTTTTGATATAGTCACGCAGCTCCTGTTTGACAGCTTCATCAAGAATCGCGCCACCACCTCGCTTGCTAATCATCAAGAAATCAGCGAGATCAGCATCGAAAGCAGGAAAATCGATGGTGTCGACAACCTCGTCAAGTGGCATTTTGGCAATCAAATTTCGCACAGATTGCTCTTCCAATTGTTCCAGAGCAGCTGGGGCATCGGGGTATGAGTGCAACGTGCCTCTTTTCAGTGCGACTCTTGCAAGCAGCTCGACCAATTCGTTTGTAATCCAATCCACTAAACGCATTGCCTTATTCGAAAGATCGCCTTGCTTCGCAGGAACCGGCGATGCGGGTTCGGCGCCAATACTCTCGTCATCAACAGACTTTGCCTCAGACTCGGACGCCAGCGTATTCCGTTGCCCCCTCTTGGCTCTTGCGATACGCAACCAATAAGTTGTCAATTCCCCCTTGCCTGAAGAGAAACAAAAATTGTCTTCATGAGCGTTCCTCGAATATAGCTCGCTTTGCAGATGTAATTGACCATGAATGCGTACCTTTTGCGGTCACTTTATCCTCTCGAAGCACCAGCCAATGCTTTTTCCCAGTATCCATTAGATAAGCTGCTGTTGTTTCGGACACATGAACTTTGTTGGCTTTTCCCGTGGTTTCGATTCTCGATGTCTAAGAAGATTGCGTAATGTGGTTAGCGCATGGTAGGAGGAGCCGTCATCAAAACAAAGTCAAAGAATTCCAAGGCGAACCAAGGCATGATCCAAAAACATTCCTCATCGAACTGCAAAAGTCATAGGAAACTCACCGTATTCATCGTGTCTCCAAAGAGTTGAAACCTAGCCTTGTCTCCCCTCAGAACTCCTGCGGTTACTGGGCCACTGTGAATTCCAGTCCGCATACAAAGATCTGCAGTATCGGGCCCCAAAGTTACTTCCAGTTGTCTGACAACCTCATTCATCTTTACCCGGCAATCGTTTGCAAATCGACTTCAAGAAGGAAGCAAGGGATTAGAACAGTAACGTTGTGAACAGGAGTTGAAAGCAAGTAATTAACTTACGCCATTACAATAGCATGATCGTCACAAGGGTCGGGAAGCCCGACCACTGCAACGTAACAGTCTCCGATCGTTTCCACCTTGAATACTCGTCGCTTCCTTGCGATTTCGTCGAACGCGCCGTAAATAGACTCTAGCAATTCAAATACCTGAGTCGGTTCTCTCATACTACTCCAAGCTGTAAAGCCTACTATATCCGCAAACATGATGGTTACGGCTGGGAAAAAATCCGCAATTGCCTTTCCTTTCCTTTCTCCCGCCAACGTATCTTTCGATTCTTCCTGAAACACATCTTCTCTGGATCCACTTTTCTTGATGATTTGTCTTCGGTCACCTGGGCCACCGGCTACTTCCTGCATGAGTCGATTCTGAACGGCTTCTGGAAACAGCGACGATACCACTGCGTTGGATCGTTTCGCTGTCGACAAAAGCTTGTGTTGTCGTTCCTTGACGAGGCGGTTGTAATAGAAGAACACCACAACCAAAAAGACCAACAACAAGGCAGCAATAATAAAACCGAGAAATGGAATATCACGGGTGATCTTGTCCTGGGCTCCTGCCATGGGATGTACAGTCATGCGAAAGTTGCAACCTTCAAACAGAACATCGATCTCTTGCACCACGTTGGGGTCGTCGACCAGTTCCGCGGCTGGGTCAGTCGGCAATTGATACTGTGCGATTCCACCATTCTGCACCAAAAAGGTCATACTCTGGTTGTTGCCACACATTTCTTGGACATTGACCGAAATATCAAAATGTGAATCTTGGAATGCCTCTGATATAGCCCTATGCCAGGAGACAAGGCCAAACATATATCCAAATGGATTATTCGTGCGATCAAATGTCTTGAAGACTGGCACGGAGAGAAAGCTCATTGGTGCCATTCTTGTTTCTTGTTGTTCCCCATCCTCCTCGTTCTCGATGAAATTCCTTAACAAACGAGCGTCATAGGATGCCGACATTGTTGCTTTGCTCGGAGAAGAAGACAGGGTGCGTCGCAGATTTGAAAGCACTGGAATGGTCAAGACGTCCAGATTGATAATCGATCGGTTCGTTGGCACTGGAGAAACTTGCCATATTGGGGCCACCACACGATTCAGGAGATTGTCAAATCTCGATACGGCTGTGGAATAGGAATAAATTTCGTTGGGTATCTGAGTGGTTACTGCATCCCATCCCCTTTCCATCAGAGCTTCGTCGATCCAATTTTGGTTCTGAATGGAATAATTGGTCCATTCTTTCAGGATAATGTTCGAACTGGCTGGAATCAGAGGTGCGTAGAAGATAAGTTCTGAGGAAGAATGATCCTTAATCCGCTGATCAAAATGGGGTAACGTCAGATTGACCCATGAGGATAATGATGATAATGAAGAGGTATCAGTTTCCTCCTCCGAAAATAAAGATTGATATTCCGACGAAAAGGACATGCTGATCTGATACAATTGACTTGAGATTCCATCCAAATAGGCATTGACATCTGAGACTGCTTCGCCCGCAATCGCCTCAATTTCCAACGACAAAAAGCGTACTTTCTCGTCCTGTACAAACCAATAGGTCGCCGTAGCCACAGTGACGGCCGAGAATAACAGCGTCAGATACATAATGGTCTTTAACGCATTCACTCCCTTGGATTCATTGGCCGTAATGGAATCGTATGCCTCATCATCTTTATTGTTGTTGTTGCCACCAGCCGAATGTCTATTACCCGTAAGATTGCTGCCATTCATTCGCATGAGATCGTTGACCGTTTGTATACCTGCCTCTTCATTAATAGAGTCATCAATGCGATAGGAGTCGTCAATGCCTGAAGAATTGAACCTTTCCCTGACAACGCTGAGCTGCGTTTTCTGCTGCATCATGCTGTTTTCGCGCATGCTGGCCGCAGCATCCATGACTGACTCTTGTACTTCTTCCCTTGATTTATTGCTTGGTCTTTGGGTTCCAGAGGTGGAGGATTTGATTGCTACCGTATTGCAATGTGTTCTTCCTTATTTCGTTGTCTGTGCTGTAGGGGTGGGGTGATAGATTTGGTTCCGCATAATCTGCAATACATTCACATACTGCATCCTTGAAAATGCAGCTAAATCTGATCGGGCATAATGTTCTTCTACTTGTTGGACAGATTTCCGATGGAGACTTAAATACGTATTTTTTAACAAAGTCAAAGAGCCGCGTTTCCTTTAACATCTTCTGCAACCATCCGTTCCATTTGTTATCTGTAACGGCATAAGGGTCCTTTCGGAAAAAGGCACATAGATGCTCCGAAAGTCCCAACTAGAATGTGAATCTTTTTCTTAACGGAATATCGTGTGGCGAATTCGATTCAATTAGGGAGAGGCTAATTGGTTACGAAGGTCATAACCCCAACAGAAATTAGAAGTTCCGCGCGACTTGTGTAACCCGCCTTTGTATCCCCGCAATTTTATCCCCGACTCAGTCTCATGGATGACCCGTTGACATTTTTGAATCTTGAAAATGCCTTGGAGTCAAGATCCAATGGGTAGCAAGATACCGGTACCGGTGATATAGCACCCGCAATGACAGGAGAAAACCTATTAAAGTGTTTGAGTCGCCTAGCTCTTTGAAACACTCACCTCGACTTGTAAAACACAACGGAATCTATTATAGAGAGATAGAGATATACTCGACAGACAGCAAGATGAGATACACAAGCCGATTGTCCAAGAATGTATTGACAATCACTATTCACAAAGACCATGTCCATGAGGAAATGGGATTGGTATTTTGCAAAAAAGAAGCCAGTGAAAAAGATGCTGCTGATTTCTATATCGAAGATATCTGGGAGGATAGTTTGTTTAGCGGGAGTATGCTGACTCCTGGTCTGAAACTGTATTCCGTCAATCAGGTGGAAATCAAGAATAGGCTGGAATCCGTGGAAGAACTTCATCAGATGTTGGCCAAACTCGAGGGGAGCTTCACTTTTGCAACCGTCTCTCCAGATGGTAGCAAGTTGCATCCATGGATCCTCGGGCAGCGAAAACGGATACAGAATGCTGCTCCGAAACAATCGAAAAAACCAATTCAAGATAACATTGACAACAACAACATTCCGGAACAAGTTCCTCAACTGCCTGTCGCTACACCACCGCCGCTGCCAATGAATTCTCAGAAACAGACTCCAATTGTTGTTGAAGACCTACCTGCTGGTCCGAAACCCACCACCACAGCTCTCTCCATGGAGGACCACATGCAACAAGTTTTGGAATCAGAGCACCAAAAATCCTTGGACCGTTCCAACATTCACCATGACTATGAGGAAAGGGCTGCCGATGACTTGCAGCAAGACGACGACCAACATGACAATGAAATAGAGGAATGGAACGAAAATGGCCCTCTAGAAGTCTTGGTATTGAACAAAAGCAGGTCTAACGTCAAGCTGTATTGGGACGATGGTGCAGATGGGGTACTGGTAGCGTCCTTGGGGGCCAAGGATGGCGAACATAGAGTCACCACTTACAAAGGACACTCCTTCTTTTGCTGCTGGGAAAATGCTAAAAATAATGCAGAACCCCATGGCTTTACGATCTCTCCTACGGACCAAGAAATCGTAATCCCAGAAATGGTGGGTGTCGAATTTGCGGTTATATTTGTCAACAAGAGCCAACAAGAAGCAAAGCTTTATTGGGACGATGGTTCGGATGGAGTTTTAGTAGGAACTTTGAGCCCCACAGGAGGAGAACATCGCATCAACACGTACAAGAATCATTCCTTCTTTGCCAAGTTTGACGATTTCGAATCATCGGCAGAACCATATCGGTTCCATGTTTCCTACGAAGATGAGATCATTCACATACCAGAGGCAGAAGGAAAAGCCTTCAAAATTGGATTTCAGAACGATAGTAAGCATCGCGCAGACCTGTTATGGGATGATGGGGTTGACGGTGTTGTCATTGCCACTTTGGAGGCCAATGGTGGACAGCATTATGCGACGACTTACAAGGGACATTCGTTCCTTGTGAGAAAACATGGGAGTAACCTTGGGTTAGTGAACCCAAAGACTAACCTATCCTATGACTTCCAGGCTTCTTACCTGGATCAAATATTTGTCATTCCTGGAGATGCTGTCGTCAAACGAAAACCTGGACCGGGCCCGGTCGTCGTGTCAAATGAGCCGACATTGATCGACGAAGCAGAAGACATGGCTGATCGAAAACCAACAGAGGAAGATATGATGCAGCAGCAACAACAAGAGTCAAAGAATAATGAAGAAGAAATCAAACTAGTAGAAGAAGATATGACTAGCAACGATGAAACGGCAGACCCGACAGAGAAAGATGCGACTAAGCAACCTCAAGAGTCAAAGGATAACGAAGAAGAAACCGAACGAATAGAAGAAGATTTAGACATGGTGGCTCGAGAACCGACAGATGATGATATGATTCGGCAATCTCAAGAATCAAAGGATGACGAAGAAGAAATCGAACGGATGGAAGAAGACATGACTCGTCTAGAGACCGAATCCAATAATCGGATCCATTCGGATATCAAGAGCCGTCGAAGTCTACTGGCTGAAGCAAAAGAAGAAATGCAATCACAGAGGCATCTCATACCGGTGCCTGGCGACGAAGATTCTAAAGACCGTCCTAAACTTGGTAGTCCATCGCTTTCGAGGAGATCAATTAAGAAGTCGGCAAGCAAGAAGAAAAGGAGCAGCACCGGACAAAAGGCTCCTGCCGCGGCACCCATCGTCACTGAAGACAGCCGGGACCAAGTAACAACGCAATCAGAAGTGGGTTCCGAAAAGGCTGTAGAAGGCATAGCTCCAGTGCCGGTGAAAAAAAGCGTCTCTAACAAGAAGAGCCAGCAAAAGCAGAAGCCCGGCGCAAAAGGCAAACGAAGGGGTCCTGCTGCTTTTGCCAGCGCATTTGGGGCACTCACGAAACCAAGGTCGAAAGTGGGCGCAAGAGAAAGCGAGGACAAGCTGGAAGACTCGAATGCGGCGCCTGAATCCAAGCATGGGCTCAGTATGGATGTATTGAATCCATTTCAAAATGGTGGGGAAACCTACGATTATTTCGAAGACATCCCAGGAGTGGACGAAATGACTTCCGACGATGATTCATCAATTGAACCAGAACTAGAACTGGTGTGGGACAAGGTCATTACCGACGCAATGGGGTTCACTGGCAAATACACCGGTACTATTCTTATTGAAAGTGGGTTGCCTCATGGTGTTGGTGGCATTGACTACTGGGTGGACGACGAGTGTGTTACTGGTACATATGACGGCGATTGGGAACATGGCTGTTGGGATGGTTACGGGGAAAGCACGCTCAAGTGCGGTGATACATACACCGGCGAATTCCAGTTGCATGAACGACACGGAGAAGGTGAATATGTCTGGGAAACAGAGGAGTGCAACGATGGCTCACGAATAGAACGATATTACACCGGAAATTTCGAGTCGAATCAGAGGCACGGGTTCGGTGTGTTCACCTGGAAGACACTAGTGGGTGAAAAAGAGAATCTAAGCGTTTACAAAGGAATGTACCATCACGGAAAGAGGCAAGGTCAAGGAGTCTATACCAACATGTTTTTAAAGTATTCCGGCCAGTGGTTTCAGGACTTTTATCATGGAATGGGTCGATTGGAAGTTTTCAACGAGCACATTCATCGTGGGAATTTTCGAATGGGGCAATTCGTCGAAAAAGCTTCTGTTCCTCCTCCATTTGTGCTTGCATCGCATGCGACCAAGAGAGACATTGCAAAGCGGCACAACGTACTAACTGAACTAACAAAAAAGGCAGAACAGCGTCCTAAGATTGAAGCACTGCCAAATAAGTATGAGGCCAAAGAGACCGTGTCGTCTTCCACTGCGCCTCAACGAAACCCAATGGTTTCTGCAAACATGCTCGCGGGAGTGCAGTTGATGAAACGAGCACCAGTTGGTGATATGGAGCTTGTTGCCGTCAGTTTGCCTCCTGACTCTGTACGAAATCCAAAGAAGCAAAACTTGTTGGCAGAGCTTGGTGCCGTCCTAACGAAACGTGACGAGAACATGAAACCTGAAAATCGGCCGATTGAAATAGTCTCGCTGCCAAGAAAGGTCAAAGGATCCCGTGGGAGAAGTACAATGCTAAAAAGCACTGCATTATCATCAACGAACAAACCATGGGAGCAGCCAAAGTTGGCAGCTCCAGCTCGTCAACAACCTTTGCAACCTTCGAAGTCTGCAAACCATGCAACAAGGGTTACATCGACTCCCACTACTGATACAAAGAAGAATATGCTTGCTCAGTTATCTAAGCCTCCTGCATTGAAACAGACCCCGATAACTAACAGTGGTGCTGCAAAGCCAACGGCGGATCCAAGAAGAAATCTCATGTCACAGTTGGCACAGCCTCCCGCTTTGAAGTCAGCCCAGCAGGCACCCATAACAGAGCACAAAACAAACAATGCACCTCCAAAGCGCAAGATGACAATGCTGGAAGAGTTGCAAGCCAAAATGGCTGCCAAAACGTAAACACAGTTGCGTCGAGTTCATACCACATAGAATATCTAGAAACGAATAACTGTACAGTACTAAGTCCACGTTATGACGCAGATTGAACAAAAGCTAACAAGTAAATATTGCTATCTCTTGGATTCCCACACGATTGGGAACAACAAGGTTTCCGTGGCGCATGCTGGTTCATGAAATGCAAAGCCTAGTAAAAAACTCCAAATTTCGATCTCGGCTTCTTGGCTAGCATACCCATTATATTGCTGCTGCTCACACAACTTGCGTGCACATTTATATTTCGACTAAGTGCCGTCGCTGAGGCTGCCTTCTTCTCTCTTGCTCTCGCTGCCTCTTGATTGAACTCATCTTGATGTTTTCATCAAAGCAACCGAACACTTTGGTAAGGCTATCAATTCGGTGATGATGGCCCTTCTTTTCCTTGTTATATTTTGTTGATTCGAATCTCATATTTTCCTTATTCATGAGTGGCTTACGAGTAGTGAAGACATTTTCTTTATCCCCAAAAACATCATGTGAATTGTAGTTGTTGTTTCCAGCATTAATGTCATGATGAACCATAACTGGTTGGTTCATTCTCCAGACATCAGAAGGATTTGATAGATCGGAGGTCGGAGAAATAATCTTGAAGCCATTGGTTTCCTCGGTGTAGCTCATTGGCGATACAATATGAAGTTGGGCTTGGTTGTCTTTTTCCCAATTCTCTGGTGGTTCCAGACCCAGTGGCCTGAAACCATCAGCTGTGGTTCCCATGGATGTTCTGATTGACGTCGTTATCACATTCTTATATTTCCTCAACATGATGACCTGTTGTTTACTCTTGCTTGGATGACAGATTGGTATGAAGTCAAAGATTTTTTGGAAAAGAGATTTGCATTTTGGCGACTGGATCGAAATGTGAGGAACGGTTTGCGCGCATGTCAGGAAGCGACATTTTTAGTTGCTGGTTTTGGGTATTTTGGGTTTCAAATCCCCCTTTCGTTCATCCACCTTATTTTGCCGACCACACACCATAATGATGAGACGGGAAATGACAAGGACATAACTACTATTGACAAGCTATTATTGAGATAATTCACACTGCATTGTCGTCTAGGGAAGAAGCGCAACGGCGAGCATATAGCTTACCCGGTAGACTAGAATGAAAGGAAGACGGAAGCCTGGCCGGCCTCGTTCTGAATCATCTTCATGCCCCACGTGGTTGCTTTGTCTGGTCATTTGGCTCATGACACTGACAGTGTCCTTGAATGTCGTGATGATCTTATCGTTGGTACGTGGCAAAGATAATGGCCAGAAGATGCTTCCACTCAAAGATACTGAAATGCATAACGAAACGAATGATGAACAGAAACAAGAACCGATGGCTGAAGTGGAGGATGATGAACGAGGGCACATTCTCGAGATATTCAAAGAAGCTGAAGTCAATCTGACCAGCGATCAAATAGAGGCCCTACCTACCTGGTCTCAAGTCCAAGAAGTCGTAGGAACCCATCCATACATTCTCAATCTGGAAAGTTGTGCCAGATATCGCGAACTCGTTCCGCCATTGGAACGCATGTTGGGATCGGCTGGATCCTTCAATACAGGAACCAATCTTGTGACTCATCTCTTGAAACAGAATTGTGAAATTCCCGAGCGAAGAGAAAAGTGTGGGCCTCATGAGTCGAAGGAATGTTATGGCATGCGATGGCAAGTCCCTTGGGGTGAGTAGTTAGTTGTGTTTGCCCCTGTGATGGTAGACTAGCATTTCATCCCCTGCGCTATCTGGAACAATAGATGCTGACTTCCTTCTTGATCACTCCATCTAATTCAGGCAAGCACACACCGGCAAAGTTTCGTAATCAACATGCCACTGAGAAAGCTCAGAAAATCAAAAAGGAATATATTCTACCAGTAGTGACAATGCGAAACCCATATTCCTGGTTCAAATCAATGTGTCACAATTCATATGCTGCTCGGTGGAGACATGGGAAACAAGACACGAACTGTCCGAAGTTGAAGGATCCAGACGTACAAAGGTGGAATCCCGTCACGGTTCGCTACGGCGAGGGACGAGAAGACGACCACGCGTCATTGGCGCACATGTGGAACGACTGGTATGGCTACTACCTGAACGACGCCGATTATCCATATGTCGTGGTTCGAATGGAGGACTTGGTCTTTTATCCAAAAGAAACCATTCGGCAGGTTTGCGAATGCGCAGGTGGTAAGATTCGAACGGACCAGCCCTTCAAGTTTGTCGTCGAGTCGGCCAAGAAGGACAGCCCTGGGCATGACAAGACTACTGGAATCTACGAGGCATGGATCAAGTATTCCAAACCGGCTCCAGCAATGGGAGGTTTCGCCGAAGCGGATTTTCTGGATTCGCAAGAGGCTCTGAATCGGACATTGATGAAGTTGATGGGGTATCGCCATCCGCCAGCAGCATAGACAAAAACGAAATTTGAACTCGACCTTGCATGCTGGTTTCTCATGTTCCCATGTCACATCAATGCGCGCGTTACCTGCACTCCAAAGATGATGTTCTTATTGAGACCAAAATTTCGGATGAGACGGGACGAGGATAACAGAAATTGAATATCATCTTCAGGATCGCGAAGCTTTAGTATGAATGTGATAGAGCACAGGATCCAGACATCTCTCCTACCATACTTCGCTGGCGTGGAATCATCGATTCTTCACGGAATGCCACGGAATCTTCAAGGCGGGTATAGCGGATGTGGATCCAAGTATCAATTGGTAAAATGGCGAGATTAATTTTTGAGACTTTGAAGTGATCCTTGTGGCACAAAGTAGCTGGCCATCATCTGTACCATCAACCTACAGTATTACGTTGGGAAATGCAAAGTTTAATCGCGACGATTGGTTTTCGTGGCTTGCCATTTTTGCAAATTCATAGCTACCGATTTTATTGACTTTCAATTGGTGTATGTGTGATAGGTTGGTACTGTAGCTTATGGCGAGAAGACTGTCGTATAGCATGCTGATATAAGTTGAGTCGCAAAATTCAAAATGGAGGGTCATCTCCCTCTTTTGAAACGCGGGATACGAAAAGGGGAGCATTTGTTGCTTTGGATGTCGCTCGGATCTTCAGCACTCTACAGTACCTATACCAAAACAACTCCACTTGTCTCAAACCTCACAGACAGGTCTATGCTTCCAAGATGATATATACTTGTGTGTTGACACTCACTCCCAAGAGAGGCAATCAGATACGTCATGTTAGTAACGCCCTTACAATCATTCCAAAAGGCAATCTGAAACCCTCAAGTCGTGGTTTCAGTTATTCATCTCAAAGTTATTCTCGACTGTTGAAGGGACATTACAAGCCATCACATCTCACCAAAGCGTCATCCCCGTCCATCACTACTGCGATATCCAAATGGTACAACGAACATGAGTGTCAAAGGACTACAATTCGATTTCACAGCAGCCGAGGCAGAAACAGTGGCAGCAACTTCAAGTTGGACGCCCTCCCATTTTCCATATCTCCTGAAGAAGCCCTCGAAAAATGGAAAAAGTGGGCCGAGGATGATCAATCTCTAAGCTATCTAATGAATTACAATTCCATCCGTATAGGCGCTGCCTTCTGTCCGGTATGGTCCTTCGATTTGAACATTCGATTTCCGGACGAAAGTATGCCACCTACCTTCAAACAAGCATTCTTTTCGTCCAAAGATCCTATACATTTACCAGGTCTGAGTGCATATGCTGGATACTCCTACCGTCGGTCTCTAGTAAATCCGGTGCATTCCACGTCTCTAGTCTTTCTGGGGGATAAAACGGAGCCCTTTGGAGGATGGATGCTACGGGATTTGACGCTCCAGTCCACTGGCGCCCCCATTTCGGTTGTTCCAGATGCTTGGAATACCACCGAAGGCCGAGCTTTGCAATTGGTTCGTCAAGAACTACAAACCTTGGTGGATGTATCGTGGAACAATCGTGACAATACAGAAGCGCCCAAAGTTGAACTCCAGGTTCTGAAGTCACGACGTGTTTACATGCCAACCTTTATCATTGATTATGAAATTTTGGGGCTGGAATACCGAGCCTTTGTGAGTGGTTGTGACAAAGGCGCAGCTGTCGCTGGTGTCTCGCATCAGATCATGGGGGAGGATAGCATGTTTCTGAATCCGGAATATCACAGGGCCGCAGCCAATTTCCTGACACAACCACTGAATGTCATCATGCGACAACCGACACTGGCAGGACCAATCATTGGTCGCATCTTGGCCGCAGCCTGGTTTTTCTTTGTCCGAATCTGGACCAAGGTTCCCATCATTGGTGTATTCGTAGGGTCGCTAGCTGGATACCGAAAGATCTATCAACCGTGGATGGACAACAAGACGGCATCCGCCGATTGGGAGCGTGAACGAGAAAATGAAGCCCAAGATGATGACGACGATAAGGAAATGAATCGTAACGATTTCTTTGACAGAAGTGGTGCTGCCGAGAGTTACTTTCGTCGTCACAAGACTCGTATTCTGAATGACTTGGGTGGTCCCGAACACGAACAGGGCAAGTACGATTGGTTCGAAGAATGGCAGTCATGGTCGAGGCAGCAAGCGGAACAGAATCAATCCTACCAGAGGCAACAGCAACAACAACGAACATCATCACAATCATCACGGCAGCAGCAGCAACAAGGCAGCTCTGGTGGATACCAGTGGGACTTTGATCCCAATGATCCATACTCCGTGTTGGGATTGCCTCGAAATGCTACCAAGGAACAAGCATCTCAGGCCTTTCGCAAGCAGATGCTGCAGCACCACCCCGACACCCAACCAAATGTCACGGAAGCTCAAAAGGCAAAACTTTTGGAACGATCGAAACTGATCACCGATGCCTACCGAAAGATCAAGGTCGATATGAAACGAAGGTAGCAATAGTAGTAGTAATTTAGACCGAACTTGAATGATTTTACTGTACGACCAGCAACACGACCATCATAGAAAGCAATTACTGAAATTTGAACTTTTGTGCGTACAGTATTGTAGAAGTGTGAAATAAAAATGCTGCTTTGACTTGATTGTAGCTTTGACTTGATTGTAGCAGTTTCACTATCAGACCACGCGCATGTTTCAGTTTTCAATGATCGCATACACAAGGGCATCAAACCCCACCAATTTCCCGAGCAACAATTCGATGAAAACTTCCCGTTCGAAACCATTGGGAATCAATCATTGTGAAGTTACATAGATCTGCAGGTCAACAGACGTTGTTGTACAATTAGACATCTGAGCCAATAATGCTGGAGTGATGGAGATAATAGTGGCAATAAGCAATCCCAGACTATTTTGCATTTTGTTTTCATCTGCCATGCGATAATAATAATAGTGGTGGTAATGATGGTGGTGGTGGTGGTGATCCAAAACCCTTTACATTCCGTACCATAAACCCATATCCTCTTGTTTTCCTGGAACAATGCACTCGGTCATGGTGTCATTGACAATACAACAGGCAACCATCAGAGCAACTCCTACTACATGCCATAGAGTATGCCACAGGACAAAGCCTTCATAGTTGTTTTGCTTTGCTGCCGACATGGCCAAGACGTGACAGATTACCGCCACATTGGAGGTAATGGCCCAGGTGAGTCCACCGGTCGTGTAAATGGCCCGCAGCGCAAAGCAAAAGGTGGTGGGTGCCACAAGCTTGTCAAACATGTGTGCCAGCGAGTTCACTCCAGTATACAAATGGTCAGAGCAATAGCTGCAGAGCGTCGTCAAAATGAACATGAAACCTGCGGCTGGATGACAGGGCAATAGATAAGGAACTACCAATAAGTAACAGAGACAGGAAATTCCCATGACAGGATGAGGTCGGTGACCCCATGGAAGAGAGGATTCAGTCTTGAAGCGGTAGGATGGCTTTGCTAGAATGGTAGATGCCGCATCTGAAAAACTGGCCCCATGATCCAGCTTCCGAGCAGCTTGGGAATACTCCTCCTCCAACGAGGAGGAATCATTGGGCGATTGCAGCGCAGGAGTCATGCTGCTCACTGAAGAGCAGTTGGATTGCTCAAACCTTCGAATGCTCAATTCTTTCTTTGTTGTAGACATTTGTTATGATTTCAAGGGATACTACAGTGCGACAATGATGATGGATGATAAAATAATGCAACCAACGCATTATCAAATTTAATGTGTTATGGTCATTGAATGAAACACTCCAACGAGTCGAATTTGCACGAGATTATTGATCGATCGGCAAGACGGGAGACGCATGCTCAATTTCCGTCGCGTCAATTGAAGCGCGACGCTTCAGTGGAGGTTTGGTACATATGGTTGGCGGACGGAGCAAAGAGTGTTGACGAAGAGGGCGGAAGATTTGGTGAAGACATTGTCCACAATGAGAGATTGTGGGAAGATGGAGACAATAGAAGGGGCATAGCTGCTTGGTCAAGACCGTCAGGGAGCTTTTGCTTTTGCTTGCTTTCTGGCATCCCTCTTTTTTTTCTTTCCCCCCTTTCCATTCCAATGGCCCAACAAAAAATCCTCCGTCAAGGATAACATCAAAATCCTCTGTTGAGGTCGACATCAACATCGTGTGCAACATTGTGGAAGTGTTGCACAGTTGATTAAAAATTTAGATTGCAGAGAGTTTGTTCTGAGCGCTACTAAAGGCACTCACAATAGAGCACAGTCTGCTTATTTCTGACTCCAACATAGGAAAGACCAAAACTGGCCGGTATGCAAAAATTCCTTCAATTTATTTTTAATCTGCTCTAGTGTTTTGCATAAATTTGCGGGTTACCTTTGAACGGGGGGGGGTTGCAACTGGCTTATGCAAGGGTTGTATTGTCCTTTAAAATCTCATAGTTTAGCTCAGAATTGACATTCAAATGTGACCTCAAGATTCTCCAAGTAGGCTAGGCGGTCCAAAATGTACATTTTGCATGGAAAGTAAATTGGAAAAGTAAATATATTCATGGTACTAGTTTATGAATATGAAAGAACTATTTCGCTGTTTCAATTAGACCAATCCAATTGATTCTTCACCATCGGCACAAAACAAGTCAAAAGTTCCGCAATCGTCAGGAACTGCAGCTCTACCAATGCTCGGCACCACCTCTACTGTACCCTTCTGCCAATCCTGAATCTTCTATCAACTTTGGTCCCAATATCAGCACAGATCCGTTGCCTCCAACCAACTGTTTTGTTGAGTAAAGAGGAGGCTGTTGAGCTGGAGTCACAGCCTCCATCTCACTTATTCTTATTTACATAATCCTTCATCGCAGTTGCTTCCTTGTCAGTCAGCTTACAATGGGAATACTTATGTTCACAGTTCTCCTTGCATTCGCCCTTTGGGTGCCAAATGAGGCACAGTTCCTTTCTCTTGGCATGCTTTGGAGGCTGTTTGCCTGTCCGTTTGATTAACTCAGTAGTAGTTCTTCCGGTGTAGCGATGTTCTTTGTTCATGTCAGGATTTTTTACTGATTTGCCCAGGCTCTTCTTCTGGGCCCTTTCCTTCTCTCTCTTCAGCTGACTTTAAGTCTTGTCTCCTGTTCCACCAGTTCCGCCAGAGTCCTTTGCGACAGCAAACAAGTTTGACTCTGGTAGGCTTCCTCCATGGAAGCAGGTCTCCACATAGGTGCCTAAGTCGGGTAGGTTTTCTTCTGCGTTTGTGCCGGATCTCACCAAATGTTCAAAGTAACGATCAATTTGGGAATAGATTCCAAATAGGAATTGCTTGAGTGCTCGCTCCTGCTGGGACACTCCCATTTTTTGTGTGATGGTATCCACATTCTTGGCAAACTTCTTGTACACGGCTGTCAGTGGATGAGTTTCTCCAAACACTACACAGTAGAATACCAGCATACCAGTGACCATCTCACGGAACTGCATGGGATCCTTTGGGAAGATAGCATGCTTGATCTTGTTGTGGGCTTGATAATCCTTCATTGAAGCTGTCAACCAATAATTGCTCTTGTTGTAATTGTTGATCGCGTTTGCATTTTTGTAGTGCTGGAAACAGACACTATCAAACATGTTCAAACCCTTTTCAACATTGCCGCACAAACAAAATTCCAATTCCACCAGCCTATTAATCACTCCAGCTGAAACGATGAATTCCAAATTGAGGTTCAGCTTCTTGGCCTCATTGTCCAGCAGGGACTGCACAATTCCAATTGATTTGTGCTTCTTACACTTTGCTAGCTTGTGCGGTGGGGAGCTGAGCTGAGGTTTTAGTACCAGCAACTCTCTTCAGATAGGAGAGTCTTGTGGGCTACTTCTTTTCCACTGTATTTGGGGGCGCCTTGTCCGATACTTTGCCATGGATGCCCGCTACCACTACCTCCAAAAGCGATTCCACAGAGGTCTTGGTTGTCTTGTTACTCTCTTCAACAGCTGCCAAGGTCTTGGTGAGCAGTTTGTAGGTCTTGTTAGGGGGATCTCCAATTGAGTCCTCCAAGTCCAATCTGGCAAAATCCAAAGTGATTACTCTGGAAACCCAACATCAGGCCAATGTTGCAGTGAGAACAGCAGGTTCTCCGACGTTCTTCAAAAGCTGATCTCTCCTGATGACGGTTTGCCACGCGTCAATGGTCCACAAAGTGCCGGAACTTTTCCTGCACTTCTGAAATTTTTTCGGGCTCCTCGCTGTTGCTGAGAATCTTGATTCTGTCAATCACCAATCTCAAGACTTTGCGTGCCAAAGATCCGTCCCAAGTGATATCCAAGAGCTCCTTGGGAATGGGCATTTGCTTGCATGTAACCAGTAGGTCATAAGCCGTCTCAGGATCTTTGTCACTGATATCCTCCATCATGAACACCTTGGAGTGATCCTGCTCAAGCTCCTCCTCCTTTATCAACCATGCCTCCAACTTTGGAACCTTAACTGGATAGGTTTTCGAGAAGGCCTTTGCCGGCCAAGAGAATGCCAGTGGGTTGCTCCCGTTCTCCAGAACGTCATGGTCCAGCACATACAACTTATCAAAATGCTGTTCTTTCTTTTTGCCAACCGTGGTGTATCTAATCATTGGCCAATGCCAGAAATTAAAGGCGTTCACCTCCTTTGACCATCCTGTGTACCAGGCGGGGGCGCCCCCTTGTATGCCCTTTTTGACAAGGCTGTTCAGATCTTGCAACTGAAGGTCCTTGGTGGGATCAAAGGCATCAAGGACTGCCTTGGAATCATGGTTTGGGTAGCTCGCCTGGGTGGTGAGGTAACGTTAGCTCTTTTTGCGCACAGCCAGTGAAGTCCGTAATGGTCATGATGATGAGTGTTACAGGTAGAAGAGCCGTGTGCTTTCCTAACCTTAATAACTATCTATTCCTAGACTTCAAATTCAGGTCAACACTATTGTTGAGCAATCCCATGCTGCTATCCAACTGCAAACATCCATGACAGCAACATCAAGACTGCCTCCAAAGTTATCAACACTGTCCTTGCCTTTGCTCAGCGTGCAATAGGTGCCACTGTCAACAAGTCTCTGGTTGCCTCTCCTGGTGCCATCTTCTTCCACCGTGACATGCTACTCAATGTTCCTGCCATTGTTGACTTGGAACAAGCCTCTGGC
Source organism: Cylindrotheca closterium (assembly GCA_933822405.4). Taxonomy (NCBI): domain Eukaryota; phylum Bacillariophyta; class Bacillariophyceae; order Bacillariales; family Bacillariaceae; genus Cylindrotheca; species Cylindrotheca closterium. The sequence goes on along the minus strand of CAKOGP040000779.1, from coordinate 311,265 downwards.
CAATGCCAAGCTGTTGCCGATTGCAACAATCTCACCAAGAACAAGCACCGCCGCTACAAGAACTATAACATTGGTGATCTTGATCTGGACAAAGATGATGATGTCTTTGTTGTTTTGGAAGGTGATACCATAGTGCATGAACTCAAAGGAGCGATGCAAATCAGAACTCATCAAGGGACTACTACAACTTTTCCAGCCCAAACAACTGATGACCCAGGCAATGAACGCCAATCATAGAGGGCAAACCAAGTCAGTCTGAGGACCAATCTTAGTTATACCTGAATATGACATGATAGTTCATGCGTATCTTTGTTATAACTATAGTATTACATTACCTCAAACTATATTTAAGTGTTTGAGGCAGCAGTTGATTGAGGAATGGTGTTCTGGACAGTCATCTTCAGTTGTTGTCTTGAATTCCTCTATGCAAGTATCAGTTGGCTAGGATGGTCAATTCTGTAGTAAGTTTGTGGGTGATTTGCTTGTATATATCTCTATACCATATAGTTTGTTCTCACAATCTTCTCCTTCATGCCACTGGTTCATTGTCCAATGGTGTTCTGGACAGTCATCTTCAGTCCTTGTCGAGAAACTGTCTGTACAAATCTCAGTTGATTACAACAGTGTATTGCTGCAACAGCTACTTACCTGTCAACGTACTTGTATACACCCATGGGTCCTTATAATGTGATTGATTTGTACAGCATACAAAGTATCTTTACTGCAAATTGATCCTAACTCCTGGTTGGTTGACAAAAGTTCTTCCCTATTGGCATAGTACTCTACACGTCTTTGTCAGATTTCAAAACACCGTGAATGGAAGAATCAACTTACATCGTCCATGGGCATATAATTGTCAATCATGGTAGGAGACACTGTGCACTTGGATTGGCGTCTCCGTTGATATAGTCCTTTGGTCGCTGTGTGAAACAATGAAGAAAGTTCTTCCCCATTGGCATAGTACTCTACGCGTCTTTGTCAGATTTCAAAACATTGTGAATGGAAGAATTAACTTACGTCCATGGGCATATAATTGTCAATCATGGTAGGAGACACTGTGCACTTGGATTGGCGCCTCCGTTGATACAATCCTGTGGTCGCTGTGTGAAAAAATGAAGAAAGTTCTTGCCCGTTGGCATAGTACTCTACATGTCTTTGTCAGATTTCAAAACATCGTGAATGGAAGAATCAATTTACGCCCGTGGGCATATAATTGTCAATCATGGTAGGAGACACTGTGCACTTGGATCGGCGCCTCTGTTGATACAATCCTGTGGTTGCTGTGTGATAGAATGAAGAAAGTTCTTCCCTGTTGGCATAGTAGTCTATACGTCTTTGTCAGATTTTAAAACATTGTGAATGGAATCAGCTCACGTTTTAGGTGACTGTGTGCTTCATCTTGTCAAAATCTTTCAATGAACCACAGTCTCCTGTATTTGTAGTGAGCCATTCAGAGAAGACATTGGCATATTGTTGAGTAACCCTTTCTTTGCATGGCGTCCAGGGGCTCTGAAACCGAACATCAGACCTCCTGGTTCTTGGTTGGCCTTGAGAGGTCATTTCAACAATCAAAGAGTCTAATGCGTCCATATCACTTCAGTTGTCAATTTCCATACTGTCACGATGAAGCTAGTATCAACATTTCAACTATTTTCTTGCTGTGGGCGATGAATTCATTGGCCACAAGGCTCACCATCGTTGTGAAGCAAAAAATATTAGCACAGTATTTTGAATTTTTTGTCAACGTGTCATGTTGTCGGACAAACAGCAGACAATATCAAAAAGGGGGTCAGTACATTTGACACTGTAAATTACTGTAAATTAAATTTACAGTAGCGCATCCATCCCTACTGTGTCCCCAAATATAAAAACTCTGCTATGGAGACCTGTTCCCAATGATGGTTGAGTAAGAAAGTGAACCTTTTTTGCATGTCGCACTTCAGATGTGGCAAGACAGTCTTGGAAGTGAAAGATTGGAATAGGCAGGTTAGGATATGCAGTTCAGTTTTGACTGTAATGGTCAACTGTGCATGATGGCATGGCAAACCGTATCTCGAATTCAGAATTTGACTTTAGCCAACGTCGGTTATGAAGATTGCAGTTTTTGTCTATTAGGTAACAACAATTTGAGTTCAGGATCTTATTGGGACAAAAAATTGCATTTCGTATGGACTATGTATATGATTCCTTTTGATGGCTGCAACAAAATTGGGGGGTGCGTTTACAATTTTATTGTAGGATTTTTTACCACCACCCCCCAAAGTGGCACTTTTGGTCTCTCTGGACCTCCGCGCTAGCTTTCCGTGCGGCCGAAGATGCGGGTAAATAGGTTTACTTAAGGGACCAACTTTCGCCCCCTAAAATAACTATATTACAAAAAAGGCAGATGGCGCTGTTGTCACATATACGACTTTTGCATCATCTAGCTGCCGGCTATGTGTCATGGATCGGCCAGTGGGGGGTCATGCAAGTGTGCCATGACATGATGGCACTCATCAAGCTTCTATATGTGGGTTTACAGGTTGATTGGAACGTTTCTTTATCAATTTTCAGCGACAATTGGAAATCTTGATCATTTTTTACCCAGTATTTCATTAGCCCGCAAAGACGTCCCCAACCATAATATTGATAACTGCACCAGCCAGAATGCAAGCAAAGCATCTATAGTGAAACTTTAAACTGATTAGTTGTGAGGTTTACTGTTGGGGCTTTCCAAAATTGTTGGAGTGTTGATGACAAGATATTCGAGTGTTTAAAAAAAGGAAATTCGAGTGTTTAGAGAAAATTCGAGTGTTTAGAGATGTTTAGAAAAAAATCGAGTGTTTGAAATTCGAGTGTTTAGGATGTATTTGAGTTTGATGCAGTTGAAAGATCTGACGCATCACCCTCATTTACCGCGTAAAAAGACAAGAGAAGAGGCACAAAAACAATCTGAGGACACGTGCATGAGCAAATATACACTTTCAGAAAAGGGGGATTGTGCTTCTATCCACCTTTCAAAACCAGATCGGCCCGTTTGTTGAGACTCCTCGGAGCGCGCGAATCCCGCGATTTTCGAAAAATTGGGTGGGTCCTGATGAAGCTATGGGTGGCACACGACTACGTTAGTCTAGGAGACAATTTATTGGTGACAGATCTCTGATTTATTGAGCACCTATGCCTCAACAAGCTTCTTCACATTAGCTCCAAAAAGTAACCCGCTAACGTCAAACCTACAGTGGAAATTGGTGGCGCTGTCCGTCATCCAGTCCAAGTACAGTACTATGTACTAGGAACTGCACGTGGTAGGAGTGAGTCCCCTGCAGACACATTGATGGTATGGCCGCTCTTGGTTGATCCTCCTATGTTCCCACGCTTCCTAGCCTTCATCGTACCTTCACTTAGGTTGACCTTGAACTGGCCAGGCCGCAACGCAGAAACTATGATGTGTGCCGTATTTCCGTTTGTCTCAGGCTCCATATCACACCAGCTGTCTGATTCTGGTGCGTCACAGTACCAACTTGTGGTGATACAGTTCACCGTAGGACAGAAGATCTTCGTTACGTCCAATCAGTCTCCTGTCGCTGCAATACCCACATGATCATTTGTATCATAGTCGGTGAAAGATACCACTAATCCAGTGCTGAAATGGGCTTTATGGGTCTTATACACATGGTCGTCCCCATGATCAATGACACCGTCAATCCAGTGATCTGCCCATGCGTCATACACAGCACCCAGCTCATCTATACTTGCGTGTACCTGGTGTTCGAGCGGCTTTTCACCTAGGCGTCTGTCTAGTTCAATCACATCTTTGCCGTCAAAATGTCACACGGTCATAGAAACCTACCAAACCATCGTTTTCCCTAGCTACCAACCTCCTGTCACACCGGTCTATGCCTTTCACCATCGAAAAAGCACTGTCGGCCTCACCCCATGTTATCATAGCCGAAGTAAGGCTGCAGAAGCCTACTTCAGCTGCAGCTACGACCGAAAACCCAGATGACACTGAAACAACAGCAACAACAGCAACAACCACACTTCCGACTATATTGACTATTGTACCAGCAGCATTCTCGTCATTGCATGATCCTCCAGCGGTGTCGATTGTGTGCACAAGGAAGTTGGCTGCTGCACCAGTGATGAAGCCTCCCACGGCTCCAACCTCACAAGCTATGACTACAGCACTGTGTCCGGACGGAATCGAAGCAGTGCCCATGTGCGACCGCAATGTGTTAAAACCAAGGACCACTTTGTTCCATGTTCCTTGCAAGAAAAGCTTCCTTCCCCTTCTGTCGGTTGCTGTTGGGATCGGCAAAGGTAGTACATTCCCTTCCTTATCTATGAGTGTTCCTGTGTTTAGGTCTGCCGCCCGCCCCTTTACTAGCAAGTACCTGAACAGCCGAACCCAATGTAAGGTCTTCTGGAGCTTCCAATTCCATGGCCATTGTGTCTCTGCAGTCTTTCGTCCTAGGCTTCTCCATAACCGGGCGCAATTTTCGCACTATGGAAGGCTCGGCTCGGTTTTCAATGTAGGGGAGCCCCTCCAAGGGCTGCACGTATGTAAACAACAAACCTGTAGCAAATGCTCCACCCACGATAATCAGTGTAACCAACAACGCCTTCGCCGCACATCTCCCATCAAACAAACACCCTGTAGTATGCCTAAGGCTCACTCGGTTGTCTACACTTGCAGAAACTGCAGTTCCACTGTCTTGCTTCATCTTACGAATTCTTTTTATGTGAGCGATTTGGCTCCAATAATCTTTTGGAATCCAATCGGCGAACTTCTTTCTACGTAGGTTCTAAAGGTTCTTGGTACTGAAGTGATTCGAAAAGGAGCCGGCCTCAGAGCCTCTTCAACCAAGGCCGTCAACCGTCATTCGACTACAAATTTCAAATTGCGCGTCGCGATGAAAAAATATATAAGCCCTCCGGTCATTTCGAATTTGACGGACCGCCAAAATCCCGTCAAATTTGGGTCAAATTTGACGGTTTCCGACAATCACTGTCAATTTTCTACGGACATTTTAGTTCTGCCCGTCAATTTGAACATTCCATCTAGTCGATTATGGTGCCCTTTAATTGATTGAGATCAGAGCATCTCTAGCCGAGCCGATCAGATGGTCAACCGATCATTTCGAATTTGATCGACCGCCAAAATCCCGTCAAATTTGTGTCAAATTTGACTGTCGCTGACAATCGCAATCAATTTTCAACGGAAAAAATGTTGTGCGTCAATTTGAGGATTCCATATAGTCGATTGACAATAGCATACGTGTGCAATTCTCCAGGAGCGGCCTGAAATGGCAGGCTTGCTGGGAATGTCCTCAGCGATGTCGTATAGATTGCCTATCAAGGATGACGGAAGCTGACTTGCCGGTGACAGACTCTGCGCAATGCAGAGCTTGGGCTTCGCTGAAAACGAGCCTGCCTAAAGATTCATTTCATTCGTGGACGTTCCGTTGAAATGGGTGAACTTCGTCGGACACTTCGTCGGACCGACGAAACTTCGTCGGACCCGACGAAACTTCGTCGGACCCGACGAAACTTGGTCGCATTAGAAACAGGGTAGATTATTTTTAAACCTCTTGATCGGATTAATCCTAAATCTATTACTCAACTGAGTACAATTCGTGGTTGACGTTTGAATTTCTGAAAGCATGCAACATGTCTGTAGCAGGTGGTATTAAAATACCGTTTTTTGCCGTTGTTGCTTGTCATTCTTCTTGGACCAGCTTGCGTGCAACGGTATGCCAACCATAGAATTCATTTAGAATTTTACACGAGCTCCGAAACCAGTTTCGTCCATTTTGTCCATTTCGTCCATTTCGACGAAGAATAGTCGGACTCCGACGAGAATAGTCGGACTCCGACGAGAATAGTCGGACTCCGACGAGAATAGTCGGACTCGACGAAGGGTCGACTATTTTCGTCCATTTGGACGAAGGTTCAACGGTTCGGAAGCATTTAAAAAAGGCACGCACGCCGAGTAGTTTTGAAAAGAAAGACGCGCCAGTCAACCAAACTTGTGTAAAAAATTGAAGACTATGCTATTCCCATCATTTTGTCCGAACGACACCCCCGAAAAGCTGACTCGGCGCGTGTAGGTCCAGTTACAGGCCGCTCCAGACAGACTATTTTTTAAAAGAAAGCGATTGATTCGATTCAAGCCCAGAGGCAGCGCCGGGAAATCTTCGATTACACGCAACGCTCCGCCGAGTTGGAATTCTACGAGCGGTTTCTCAAATAAAACTTCCAATAACGCGTACATAAGACACAAGATCCGAAAAAATTAAGCAAGATTGAAAATCACACTGTATCATCTTCATGCTGAAGCCGGCTCTTCCCTCTGTGTTTCTTGTCCTGTTTACAATACAATGGTTTTGTGTCTATCCTACACAGAGTACATCGACAAGGCGGGCCGCTGCCACGTTCAAGTAAGTATTTCCTTGTGACGAAGAAGAGGAAAACTTTGTTCTTGCAGCCAACAGTGCATGAAATGTATGTTCCCAAATCCCTTCTATATGTTCCGTCTTTTGCTCATTATCACTCCTCTTGCATTCATTTGTGGCTGAAATACCAGTGATCCAGACTTTAATTTACAGCAATGGGCCTTTGAAATGATCAACTTGTATCCTGTTTGGGAGAAAGGATTGTTTGGGAAAGGAATTCGGATTCGAGTGAACGATGGTGGCGTCGATCCCAATCACGCCGAATTTCAAGGACGATTTGATATCGATGCCTCTTGTGACAAATACGAGCCGTATTTTTATCGGGAGGATTTTGAGTTTGGCCAACATGGCACGGTGGTGGCCTCCTTGATTGGTGCTTCCGGGAACAACAGTCAGTGTGCCATGGGAGTAGCCCCGGAGGTGACCATTTCGTCGTGTGTCGTGATCGAAGCTCCCAGCTTGGACCGAACCTTTGGAGATGGCAGTTATCCAGCCTTCAAATTGGACACCTTTGATATATCTCAAAATTCGTTTGGCAGAACTCCATGTTATCCAACGTTCGACTACAATTTCTCTGGGACCTTTGCAGATATCATGGAATGTCCTTTTTTATATCGAGACAATGAAGATTATATCTTCGAAGGAGAAGTCTACAATTTGACGCACCCCTGTGACGTTTGCGAATTCCCGACTTCCAATCCCGATGAAGTGTGTTCGTTTGCGATTTACGAACATTGCGATGCCTACTTTGAGAAAGAACAAGACGAATGCTTGACCATTCTGGATGAGTATATTACTCGGGGTGAGTGCAGCTTCTGGCAAGATTATGATCGAGTATCGGAAGCCATCGAAAAAGGTGCCACCGAAGGACGTGGCGGAAAGGGCGTTATTTATGTGTATGCCTCTGGAAACAATTTTGCGTATGGGGACAACACCAATTTCCAGCAGCAAGGTCGATTCATCATCTTTGTTGGAGCGGTGGGAAAGAATGGCCAGCACACACTCTATTCGACGCCTGGCGCATCAGTTTTCTTGACGGCACCTGCTGGTGACTACGAAGATGCCGACACTCTCATTGCGGCATACGCGGGCGGAGGATGCGACGAAACTGGTGTTGGGACCAGTTTTTCCAGTCCACTGGTATCGGGTGTCATTGCATTGATGCTCCAAGTCAACCCCGATCTCACCTGGCGGGACGTACAAGGAATTCTTGCCAAGACATCACGCCCAGTCAACCACACTATCTTTGATGACACATCGCAGACAACCAATGGAGCTGGATTGACTCATTCCAACTTGTATGGATTTGGCCTTGTCGACGCCATGGCCGCGGTCACTGCAGCTGAGAATTGGACATCGTATGGCGAAGAGCAACTGATCACAGCCAAAGTTACGGACCTGAACTTGGAGATTGGAGATGATCCATCTGTTCCAGTCATGTCGGAGACTTTTGTAGAATCCTCTGGTCCTCGAGTCATTGTAGAGAATGTAGAGGTGGACATTTACCTCGAGCACTTGTCACGAGGTCATTTGCAGATTACTCTGACGTCCCCAGATGGAACTGTTTCGGAATTGGCGCCCGGTTCGCTCCCCGAAAATGGTCAAGACGACCGACCGTGGGACTTTCGCACGGTTCGATCTTGGGGAGAACTAGCCGATGGGGTTTGGAAACTCTCAATTGTTGATAATACTGAGGGCGATGTCAGTACTTGTGCCGACATGGCCGATTGGAAGGTTTTGGAAATCCCATTTGGCATCGCCTCGCCTGTTGGATGTGAATACTACGAAGTGCGTGGTGCACTTCAAGATGGAGCAAATGTGGACAAGGTCAACAGTCTAATCGATCAGGATATTCTCAATGGCTGCTGCTCATGTGGTGGTGGGCAACAAGTTAATGGTGCCTGTGAGAGTAGTGCAGGATTCAATGCAACTTGTGCTGAAGTAGAAAGTGAGGGTATTTGTGTCAATGGTTCTCCAACAGGTGCTGCGGAATTTCTGTTGCGAAAGGATCCCAGAGGCATTACCATGAGAGAGGCATGCTGCGTCGGAGGTGGAGGAACAATCTACAATGATGCATCGACATTTCAAGACATACTGTTGGGATGGGAGCTGCGAATTTACGGTCACGAAGGATCACCTGCTCCCATGGCTCCATCGATAGTTCCCCAAGTATCCCCCACGATGGGACCATCGATGGCTACTCAGCGGCCAACGAATACGGAACAACCCATAACTATTCAGCCAACGAGTACAGTACCGGCACCACGACCTCCCTCCTCGGATGATGTTGCGACATCGACAGCTTTTCGCCAGTCGTTATCACACTACCACTGGGTGTGCATAATTTCGGGAATGGCTGCTCTGTTCCTTTTGCACAATTAAAAGAATAGAAGTAAAATAGATACAGTTTCGTATGGATGTGTAGTGGCCATGTTTCATCACAAAGTTAATACTGCGGTATGGTCGGCGGAGTCGGAAATTGCTCCTTTCAATTTATTTATTTTGCACGATCACATATTCAATATATTGGTACCAATCGATCATTGGTCCATCATACGGTAGACAATCAATTATGTCAATATCGTTATCATCTTCTCTGAGCCTCTTGATTATACTGCAATGTCTCGGTACCAACCCTGTCGATAGCACAGCAGCATCTTTCTTCAAGTAAGCTTACAATGTCATTCGATGAAGTCTTCTGTCCTTATGACACGTCTGTCTAATAAAATTATCTTCTCGGTTCCTCCATACTGCAGTGATCCTGATGTCGTCCAAGATTGGATCTTTCAAATGATTAATATTTATCCTGTTTGGGAAAAGGGAATTTTCGGCAAGGACATTCGGATACGAGTAAATGATGAAGGTATGTCTGTAACACTACGAAGTGTCAATCAAAAGACAAAAGTATATCCAACAATCTTCTAACTTTGTACATTCTCCCATCGCATTCATAGGCGTAGACTATCGACATGTTGAGTTCCAAAATCGATTCGACACGGATGCATCGTGTCGAGTGTTTGATGCGTATTTTGACGAGCGCACTCGAACCTACCGAAATCATGGAACCGTGGTGGCGTCAATCATTGGTGCAGGTGGAAACAATGCTCAATGTGCGGTAGGTATTGCGCCGGAAGTAATACTATCGTCTTGTACTGTTGTTGGTGCTCCTGTTTTGGATCTGACTGCCCGTGATCACAGCTATCCAAGCTACAAGTTGGATGGAATTCACATTTCACACAATTCCTTGGGCAACATACCTTGCCGCTCGAAGCAACAAGCAGACATGACCATTACCTTTCCGAACTCCAACCGATGCCCCTTTACCCATCGACCCGGCTCTTTCTTTTCATTCAATGGCACTTTGTTCAGGGGGATGGAGCACCCTTGCGACGTCTGTGACTTTCCGTCAGTAGAACCCACGGCAGCCTGTACCACTGCAGTCTTTCTACATTGCCAATTCTACTTTGAAGTGGATCAAGAAGCATGTAACTCCCTCTTGGACCAATTCACCAACGGCGGGGAGTGTTCCTTTCAAAGTGTGGCAACTTTGAGATCATCGGTTGAAAAGGGAGGAACACTGGGACGAAATGAGAAAGGAGTGATCTACGTCTATGCCAGTGGCAACAATTTCTATGATGGGGACAATTCCAACTTTGAAAACCTCGGAAGATTCCCCATTTTAGTGGGTGCCGTGGGGAAGGATGGACAACATTCCAGTTACTCGACCGGCGGCTCCAGTGTGTTACTGACAGCTCCAGCGGGAGACTTTGATGACGTCGACCGCCAAACCGTGGCACGAGCAGGAGGCGGCTGTGAATTGGCAGGCGATGGAACTAGTTACTCCAGTCCCATTGTTTCCGGAGTCATCGCCTTGATGCTCCAAGTCAATCCCGACCTTACGTGGAGAGATGTCCAAGGCATTCTGGCCACCACCTCGGAACCAGTCACCCACACCGTATTCCAAGATGAAACTCAAATGAGAAATGGGGCAGGTTTGGTTCATTCCAATTTGTATGGTTTTGGAATTGTCAATGCCATGGCCGCCGTGACGGCTGCCGAAACGTGGGAGAATTATGGCCCCGAACGACTTGTCACAGCCCAAGTCAACAACCTGGATTTGACCATAACCGACGACGCTAATACTCCGATCTCCACACGTCTCGAAATCACCAACGCGCCCATTTTTGTCGAGAATGTTGAAATCAAGTTGAGAATCCAGCATTTGACACGAGGTCATTTGCAAATTACGTTGACCTCGCCCGATGGAACCGTGTCCGAATTGACCCCCGGATTTATTCCCGAAAATGGCCAAGACGCCGAATGGATCTTGAGGACGGTCAAATCCTGGGGAGAATCGCCCGAGGGCACATGGACTTTAAGCATTGTGGACAAGGTGCCAGGCGATTTGAGCAACTGTGCCGACAAGGCCGTTCGCATTATGGAACGAGGCCGTCATATCTTTGGATGCAATTCCATGGAAGTCGTACAGATTTTTCACGATGAAGCATTCATGGAGACTGCCCAAAACTTTTTGGATCTAGGAATTGAAGAGGGATGTTGCGCATGTAACAGTGGCTTGTTTTGTGACGACACCATTGACACCAGCATTTGTTTCGAGGCAGTTCGAAATGGTTTCTGTAGCGATGGAGCACTCTTGCCCCAATTGAATTTGCTCGGCTTACAAGATGAGGAAGGTACAAGTTTGAGAGAAGCCTGTTGTATTTTTGGTGGTGGTACTATCTATGACGATCCAAGTTTGTTTGAGGATAAACTGTTGGGATGGGAGTTGATGATATATGGTCATCCCGATCCAACGAGGACGGCCGCCCCCACTATGGTCCCTACTTCAGCTCCTCCAACCCCAGCTCCCAGTAGTGGTGCTTCTACTTTGAAGACTTGGGCATTGTCAACTTTGGGGCTTGTGTTTAGTTTTGTTGTGATATGTTAACATATATAAAATATTAATAGCTGCTGTACAAACGAAGAAAGTATCGTCGTTTGAAGCATTATATCAAATAGTGAGATATTTCTTGCGACCAGGCCGACTAAATATATCAATGTTCAACACTGGATATTCAGCACGTGCCAGCTGTGTACACGCTCGCTGAACGGAATCACATGTCTTTTGTGGATGACAGACGCCGTCTTTGGGGTCAACAATGATGAAAAAGACGCAACTCGTATTTGAAATTGCGCCCTCTTCTTCTCTAAAACAAGACTAACCACAATCTCAGGCTCCGTGTGATAGACCCTCAAAAGCTTATCAATCATACAGTAACAAGAGCAGAAATGTTATCGTTAGTCCCCGAACGCCCACAAACCACTGTTTTAGTGGGAGGCTCCAATGGCACCAAAACCTTGCAAGCAATACTGTGCGACAGAACCAATCCACTGAATGACGGACATGTGGTACGAGTGGTCACTCGTTCTCCGTCTCAGTTTGCAGACGAACAGGGCAAACCCAAGCATTGGAAATGCAACGAACAACACATTCGATGCAACGAAGTCCCCCTCACGATCTTTCCCGAATCCCTCATGACGTCCTGGAAGACGCACATGGGAGCTGCTGACTCTGTGTTGGGGTATTCGGACGAGGATGACCCAGATGAATTTGGCGATGCCTTTGACAAGGCTATTAGTGGTATTGGTACCATGGACGATGGAGGTATTGCTGACTGCATCGTCTTGTGTTGTCCTGTCTTTGCCCATTTGCCAATCTTGAGGCGGATTGCCCGAAGTCTTTACCGACTAGATCGCAAAGGATTGCTTCTCAAATCTGCCAAATTTGGAGGCAATGCGCCGCCACTGCTTGTGGGCAGTTTGTATGCCGCTGGAGGTCTGGATTGGCAATCTCGAGTGGCCTTTGCGCAAGAGAGGCCTTCTGATTTCTGTGGTACTTGGAAACGAGACCTGTGCTTGTTTGGTTTCAAGGCCTTTCCGTTTTTGGCCAAATCAACCGAACCTGGCGTCGTGACACTCTTTGGGCGCTTTCCCGAATTGCTAGTGGCACTATCCCCGCCCTCTCCAAGGGCCCGAGCCAGGGCTCGTATCTTGTTGGATCGACTCTTGCAGGCCCAGACGACTGGTCGATATTGCGAATTCCTAGGCATTGGCGCCAAGGAAAAGGTAGGTGGTGATGGAACGGCCCCTGTCGTCGATGCAGCGGCCGCTGTCGCTGTGGCTCAAATGATGCAAGGCACCCACAAGGTTGGTTCCAGCAATGTCATGCTGGGCAAGACTTCTGCCAAGGCCATTTCGGATACCTTGCCATCGGACATTATGGCCAAGCCCATGGCCGATTATGCGGATCCCACTGGCAGTATTGCATTCTTGACGTGTACCATGAATGCCACCAATCAATGGTTGCACCCATGCATCATGGCGGCCATGTTCAAGGATCCCAACAATCCCGAAGCTTCCGATAAGGACGGTCGTATTCCATGGCCGCTCAAGGAAAAAAAGACACCACTGCCTCGATTTTATTCCGATGGTGCGGCTCATCCGGAAGCGGGTCAATTGATTACTTCCATTGCCTGTGCCGAAGTCTATCCCCTCTTGGATTCTTTGGATGCCTTCTTGTCGCCCAGTGGTATGCGGACCATTTCCTCCATGCATGGGGGAGAACCAGTGGGCCGCATGGTCGTCAATACCCTCGGAAATTCTCCCGCCGAGATTGGAGAACGATCCGGTTTGACGGAATTGGTGCTCAAGAGAGCGCAAGGTATTCCCAACAGCGAAGACGAATTGCCCCAGATGCCTTCGAAAGATCGGTTGCGATTTTACAACTTCTTTGCCTTTTCGATGGGATTTGGGTTGAGCCACAGTCACCGGATTGGGCATGTCCTCAGTCCAGCCGAGCGCATCAAGGACGAAAATGGCAACCCCACCGATTACATTCGTCCCATTCCCACCAGTCGGTTCTTTGTGGACGATTTGAATCATGGCCTTTGCGTTCAATTGGGATTGGGCGAAATGTTTGGTTTTGATTTGGAACGGGACATGCCTGCTACCCTCTATGTAGTGAGACGCTTGCAAAAGTGGATGGGCAAGGAATTTGTCTTACCGTCCAAGCAACCCGGCAAGAAATTGGTGGCCGATGCTCGCGATTTGGCAGAAACGTCTACTCCACAAGGCTTTGGAGTCAATAGCATTCAAGAATTAAGGTCCTTCTTACAATTGAGTCCTATCGGAGAGGATGGAAGAATATTGGCCGAACAACGAGTCCTTCAGAGTCCTTTGGTGGGAAACCAACCGCAAATTCGATCCAAGTTGTAAATTGGTCGATGGATGCATTAGGAGGGATGCAGAAGAAAATGCATTTGCTTATATATATATAGATGTTTGTGAAATTGATGGGTTGGATGCGCTGTTAAAAGCACCAACTATCCTGTGAAAATGAGAGAGAGAGAAAAAGTACAGTATTGCGAGATCCAGCAATCGCACAGTTGGCTAGAGGTAGTTGCTGGACACGAAATAGAGAACTAAATTGCATATTAAAATTATCATATTATCTAATATAAATATTTGTACTCTTGTACCTACCGGTAGAAAAGATTCAACAAAAGGAAGACCGACCCTACATTGTTCATTTAGGGATGAATCCAACCAGAGCATCAAGTAGAGTTGCACTTTATACTTGGCTTCCCAGGAAAAACCACTTGCACTTGCGGCCAACTCAGTGACACTTTACAAAAAGCGCGGTAAAAAATGCCGATTTGGACTGCGGACTTCTGGTAGGTTTGCTACCAAGCCCTACAGCTGTACACTTACGCGTAATCGTCATAGGGAAGAGATAAAGAATCAATCAAGACTTCGGAGGACAAACAAACAGACGAGTAGGCCCAAGCTGATGAGACACAAGCAGGAACAGTCCCATCTACTGAACAAGAAAGAGCATAGTTTGGATGAGCTGCGTTTTGATTGACCTTTCTCTCTCTGCTTTATTCTTGCACTCGTCAAAAATCTTGTATTCTTGTTGTAAGAAGCGAGCAAAATAAGACTCCAGAAGCCTAGCTAGCTTCCTTCATCTGATTGATTGCAAACCATCAATCATGCCACGAACTGTGGCAGGGCCTTCTGCGGCAACTGCGGCTTCTCCAGGGTCGCCATCAACATCTAATAACCACGGTAACCATGGAAGTCACAGTAGTACTCACAATGGCTCAACTACAAGAGGTCCTCTTTCCTTGCCTCTTTTGGAAGGATTGCGGTGCCGTCCAGGAGCATCTGATTTGTGTTTCAATCAAGCTATTCGGAATTACACATCTGCTCATGCGATTGCTCGCTTTGTGCAATCCAAGCTAAATGAGAAATCTGGAAAGGCTAGTCCAAAGTCGAAAGCCCAAAGTCGCAAACGAGGTCGGAGAAGAAAGTCCAAAGAGCCAAAACAAAAGCAACAGCAGTCTTTGCCAGCAACACTCGCCAAGAAGCAATCGTATCACTGGTTGATTCCTTGTTTGCAATCTCCTTCTCTTGCCGAACGAAAGGCTGCATTTGGCGTCTTGTGCGCCGGATGTCCCATGGAGCGACACGCTTTGTGGCAAGTATTGGAGCTCCTAGCTAATCTGTTGCAGCATCGTGGCAAATTAGCCACCAAAATTCCAATCTTGACCTTGTTTCAGCACATTGCCCTAGAGTGCTTGAATCCACAAGAGCAATTGGCTCTTTGGATTCATCCCACCATGGGTTTGCCATGGTGGTCGGATTGGTTGTGGCATTTGTCGATTGGCCTCTCCGAAACCAATCATCCCTGCGAACAGCAACATCAAGCCGATCTCATGTCTTTGCTTATGGATCTGATGCATGGGATTGGAACTAATCACAAGCTGGTCATTAAAAAGGGTGACGATGAAGGAACTTTACCGCTAAAATATCTGTGGAAATCCAAAGAGCAAATCAAGCAAGGCAGCCAAAGCAAGGAAGATGCTTCCCCACTGGCCGCTCTGATTGGATCGTATCACTTGTGCAAGACCAATCCTGTACTCAAGGCCGCCATTAAGGAGTCCAGTTTTGAACATTGGAAGCAACTGGTAGATCCAGCCTTTGTGAGTGGTGATGCAGGCTCCACAAGTTCCAGCAACTCAAGACCTTCCTTGAAAAAGCCAGAGCGATTGATGGACACTTTTGCAGACCCAGCAATTGACTTGGCAGCTGTCAGTGCCATGCTGTCAAGTTCCTCCTCTACTTCTTCAAGGCTGCAGGGAAGGAACTCTTCGCGATTATCCTCCCCTTCTGCGAATTCCACCTCGAATTCGAATGCTGCCAACTCCAACTCGTCATTTCCGTTTTCGCGTGCCCGAAGAAGGTTGGAAGACCGATCGGCAGCGGCTACTGTGGCTCGCATTTTCAATGCCGTCTATGGCAATCAAGAGAATGAACAAGAAGAAGATGACGAAGTGTCGCGATTTTTGAATCGGAATCGTCGGCAAAGTCAAGAGACCATCGTGGAGGATCCTCCGGCCAACGAGGAAGACGAAGGCGACGAGGAAGGCACCAAAAGTGAAGAGGAAGAAGAGGAGGATGATGAAGAAATCGATAGTGACGAAGCTGAAGGAATGGAAGAAGACAGAGCTGGTTCAGATAACGAGGAGGGGGAAGAAGACGAAGATTCCGATGACGACGACTCGGACGATGATGATGACGAGGAAGAGGAAGAAGAGGAAGCCGAAGAGCTGAGCGTCCATGGAATCGAGGCCGAAGTATTGGAAAGTGGACTATTGGACTTTGAAGATATTGTAGTGGATGAGGATCCGCACTCTCTCTTGCGCTCCGCTCAACGTCAATCGTCAGCATCAGCAGCATCCAACAGGGCAAATCCTCCCCCAACTGCTAATCCAAGATCACTCAAGCAAAAAAGACGTGTCTATGTGGTAGCTGCCATGCAGGTCTTGAAGATGCAGCATCCTGCATTGAAGACACTGCACCAGCAGAACCCGCCAAAGGTATCTGCCTCTGATGCCAGAAAGCAAGGCCTGACTGTTTCCGCCGAACACTCGTTGATGTCCTCCATTGTCAATATTGTACAGCCACCCAAGAAGCCTCCCAATTCCAAGATTATCTTGCGGCGTGCCCCTACCCAAGAAGAGTTCTTTCGAGGATCCTTGTCCAAGAATCCAGTGTCATTGAGTATGCTTCGATCTCATGAGAACAAGAATGAACCCACTATCAAGGATTTGAGACAGCACATTGCAAATGATTTGCAAATGGGCGACTCGGCCGAGCTATTGGAATTGCTCTGTGCCAACAAGATTTTGGATACCGACCTCAAGCTACGGGTGGTGCACCAAGTCGTATGGAAGGACCACCTTATGCAGAATTCGAGTTCGTCCGGTGGCTCCCAATCCGCTGCCGCACTTTCTTCCTTTCTGGGAGGAGTTGGCCGAGGAGGCCGATCCTTTATTTCCAGTGGCGCTGGCCTGTCAATGCTCTTTGGCTCTGGAATGGAACGGTCGCTGCTGGGCATGCCATCTTCCAACTCAAATGTCAATGCAGACACACCACTGTCAGGGTTACCACCCATGATTCTCACCTACAGGCTGATTGGTGTGGATGGTGAAGCGACCGAAGACACGATAAATACTTTACAAGACCCCGAAGCTCCATCCGAATCGGCAACGCCCGAAGAAGTGGAACGAATGATGGAACAAAAGTTTGGCGTCACTCGAACCATCATGGAAGGCCGTGGAGTTTTTTGCTTGCTCAAGAGCATTGAACGAAATATCAATGCTACGCTCTTGAAGATTCGTCGAGACGATGTGACGGAGATTGGAGTCCAAGCTCGTCGCAATGTCAAGAATCCATCTCGTGAAGTCTTCAAGTCGTCTTCGCCTTATCCTGGCTTGGAACTATTGTGGTGCTGCTCCAAGTTGCCAAGCAACCGAAAGCTCTTGCTTCAGTCACGTGCGCCCACGATGCTTCTGCGTTTGTTGTTGAGCGTTTTGCATGCTTTGGAAGAAGACGGAAAGGGAGGCTCCGTATCGGAAAGCAATGCTACTGTCAAGGCACTGCAAAAGTCGATTGAAGTATTGGCATCCGATATGATCTCATCTCAGAATGATACAGCCATGTCAGAAACGGAAGAAGATAATGAACAAGATGCATCCACTTTGCGCTTGCTTCTCACAGCCATTGAAACATCCTCGCTAAGTCGGCCACTGAGAAATGTGATTGCCAAGCTACTGCCATACTTGACCTATGGACAAGCGTCTCTGTGCAAAGAATTGGCAAATGAATTCATGCGTCATGTCAGCATGGACCAACTTGGTGTGTGTGAAACGCAGCCAGATGTGTGGGATGAAGAAAGTCGATACATTCTGCCCGCCACATGTGTGCATGCATCCTGCAGTTTGCCGGAGAATCCAGTCTGCGATTCTTTGCGAGTGGAATTGGTAAACTGTGGGTTCGTGGAACGATTGGCAAAGGTCTTGCTGGACAATGTTCCCAGTCAACCGCCACCCTGGTCGCCTTCTTTGTGGACCAAGGATGTGGAACAATCCGAGAACGAAAAGATAAAATTGGAAGGAAAATGGAAGGAGTATTTTGCAAGACCAGGTCTCAAAACGGCTTTCAATATGCTTATTGGTTTGTGTAAGAGTCATGGCAAAACGCAATTATTCATTGGTAACGTTCACATGGATTTGCCGGGCCGAAAAAAGCAGTCTCTGATCCAAGTTTGTCACTGGATTGAATCGACTTCCGATAGCTCACGTGTCTCCACGCATGACTTGGGTATTGTGGCAGAGACCTTGTTAGATGAGTTGACCAAAGAGGAAAAAACAGTTGCACCAATCGTAAAGTCAGTTCGACGAAAAACCCGAGACAGGAAGAAAGAAATCGCCATGGCACGGAGAAACAAAGCTCTTCGCGGAATGGGCTCCTTTGGTCCATCGGCCATGTCTGGTGCTAAGGTTGGTGAGAAGGCACCTGTTCGAGGTACCGCTGCATCTCTCCTGGCTCCTGTTCTGGGTCTATTTGGTGCGAACGACAACGATGACGGGCCACCGGCAAAGCGTGCCAAGAAGAATCCTCAGCCTGCCCCTACTGCCAAACCGGCTTGGATGACGGAAATGGAGAACATGGAAGACGAAGATGGTCTCACGTGTGCTGTGTGCCAAGAAGGAAGGACGCTCCAACCAGCGGAATTGCTTGGTCTCTACGCCTACGTCAAGAAGGTGTCCATCCCAATGCATCAATCTGGTTCTAAGAGTGCTATTGATGGAACAGATCTTCTTACATCGCTTCCAGGATCAATGCCGCGTTCAATATCTGACACTCATGCTGCGCTGGAGTGGTTCCCCCCAGCCAAGAAATCAGGCGACGAATTGAGAAGCTCGGCTAGATCATCTAGCTTGTCATCTTCTAGTCGAAAGACTACATACACCACAACAGTGACTGCTGGAAACGCTATCCATTTCAGCTGTCATGCAAAAGCACGCCAAGCTGACAAGAACCATCCAAAGGCACCCAAGAGCGAATGGGAAGGAGCAAGCTTACGAAACTCACGTGTCAAGTGTAATGTAATGTTGCCCCTTGTGAGCTCTCGCAGCTCCAAAGTACCACTTGTGGCTGTTGATTCTGCCTTGACTGATCATTCAACTGCCGTTTCCAATCTCTTGAATGCCCGTCCCAAGTCTATGCTGTGGACAGTTCTTCATGATGTGCGTTTGCTGCTACTGCGAATTGCCTACGGCGAACCGTTGAATGCTGATTGCGAAGGTGGTTCTTTGTCTTCGAATTCTCGTTTGGTTTACTACCAATTACTGATGGCAGACATGTTTGCAAAGGATGCTGAAATTGACTCACCACAAACAGCACGCCATGCCTGCAGCCTAAGCGGTGGCTTTCTGGCAGCTTGCACAATGATCAAGGCTGACGACTATGATAAACGCAAGCAGACTGTCGTCAACCGCAGCATTGCAGATTCTTCGCTCATGGCAGCTTTGACATGCATCTTGTTCCACAACACCACCAATGATTACAACAAGAGCAAAAAGAGCGATGATAATGCACCTAATAACAAGCGACGCTGGGTTACTGGCAAGGAGTCTTTCTTGCGCGGGCTCATCACCTGTGCTGGTCGACGACATTCACTTGGCCTCGAAGACAGTGGCTGCCTTCCTAGTCGCAACCAGTTGAACCGTGGATCGTTTGCAGATTGGGATGTGGACGAGGATGATGCCGCAATGGACACTGATATGAGTCCAAGTATTCACCTTCGTCGAGCTACCAGCGGAAGAGCTGGAATTGAAGACTTTCGAAACGCATTGCGACCAATGATTGTATTCTATGCAATCATGGATCAAGTTTCTTCTGATTTTAGCTTGAATATGGATGATGCCAAGGTGGAAGAATGTGGCGACCGCTTGACCCAGGTCATCCAAGACTGCCGACGTGCAACAAGTATTCATGATTTGTTGCAAAAAGCTAAAGTTACACTGGACCACGCCGACATTATGCAAGAGTTACAAAGGGGAATCCTCTCTGCCTGAGATTACAAATCTAATTGAAGGAAGTGCCCTCTCTAGACAAAAATAATAGACAAATAAGTTTATACTACACATTAGATATTTTAGAGATCTTATTCATATAGAAGTTACAATTGTCCTATCATCGTATGTACTGATGTGATAGGGATTATTAGGTTTACAAATAGGTGACAGCGATTGACTAACCAAGCTCTAGGTTTTCAATCTCTGAACAACCATGTAGACTTTCGGGAGGTGGTTGCTGGGGCGAATCATCTGCCTCATCTTCCAAGAATAATCCATCATCTGTTATGTGAAGCACAAAGGCATTCCTTCTTGGTCTCGTTCTGCGCTGTGGACTTGAAGAAGAAGTAGAAATCGTTGAGAAGTCGTCATTGTTGACTACGACATCTTCAATGGCTTCACTCAAGGTCTCCAACCAAGCTTGGGCAACCAATGAATAACTTTTTCGTTTCTTCCTTCCACCGTCACCACCTTGACTATCTCGTTTTTGGTTTTGTTGTGTCATTGACTTGTCTAGTTCTTCGAACCCAAATTTGAAAACATTGGGAGTAGATCACCCTGCATAGTTGTGATCCATGAAGACTGTGTCCAGAGTTGCTCAGTCAAGAGACTACTGGTACTCTCAAACGTGTCTCACTTGCTGGAACAAGGGAGAGAGTAGCTATGAAAACGACTCACTCAAGCAGAGTGGCATCTATCATAATGATGATATCGTTCTTTCCTCATGACGGGTCATGGGTCAATCAACCCTTATTTCACATATCACTGGATCATTTGCACAAGTGATCGTGCCTGGGAACGATACAGTACCCGTACGGGAACGATACAAGTACCGGCACCTGTGCGGGAACAATAGATTTGGGCTGCATGCAGTTTTCATTTCAAATTAAAAACAGATGAAAAGTTCAACAAGTTGTCACTGGAATAAGCGCCTACAGTGTACTGGTACGAGGTACCGGTACTCGTGCCGTGGTACCTGGTACTCGTATCGGTGCTAGAAGTACTTCCCTAGTACCGCAAATCACGACGAGGAGGGCACGATGAGGAGGGTTGACATGTGAATGGTTGATAAAATTGATTGATTCATTCGATTGGTGTTAGAGCAGTCGGATGGGTCGAAAATGGTTGTCAATCTCTTCGCGTGGCGCGCATCATCTCAACATCATTATTATGGCACGCAATAATAGCCAAATATAAAATAAGCTTATTATCGCAAGGGAGTAGTTTTCAAGAATGCATTATCAATAGCAATAAGGGACGTATGCCGTCGGCAAACTATTCGGGGAATCAACAATAACATCATCAGTAGTGACTCATCGTCTTCCATCACCGTAGACACTCTCATCGTTGTGGTGGTCCAATCGGATCCTCTACTGCCTATCATTTATCGGAACTCCGAAAGCAGACAGAAAATGTCGGGATTGTTGTCTTGGAACAGGACTAAACCTTTCAGTCCAGTTTGGCAACCTTTTCCATTGGAAGTATTCACCAACAATTTTCCCTAGCTGAAAACGTCAAAGTGAGTCTCTATGGGTCAGAGTTCTTGCGAAACTCAAAGGAATTGTTGAAAAGTCCATCCTTCGCAGACCTTGACATCAAATTCCAAGAGCATGGTTATCTGTTGCAAAGCTCAGGGAGAATAACCAAGTTCAGCGTCAAGCTGACTGTGATACGGTGCAATTGATGGAAAAAGCAGAGCTGACGGAGAAATTCCCATGGATGAATGTAGACGACGTTGCTCTTGGATCTTATGGTTGACATATTCGTGCGCGACGGTGAAGGAAAGAAACTGTTCGGTGTTCTTACCACTCAATGCTGCTGATGTTTTAATATATATACACAAACAATCTCAGGTTGGTTTGTGCAACAGGGGCGAAAAATCTCTCATGACGCTCGTGGCTGGAGGTGACCCGTTGGAGCATCGGATTCCTGTGAAACCAAGAAAACGCTCCGTCTTTCGATTCAAGTGCAAAAAAGTGGATAAAGGGAGTTGATGATTCCATAGATTGCTCCGATGACAACCGATGCTTCTTCGACGGTGTACTGTCGTTCCGATAGGAAACCTGGTTCGTTAATGTTTCTGTGCGGAGTGGCCCCGCCTAAAGACCAGGATGATGATTGTTGGGACCCTGATGAATTGGCATTCCCCTATCATCAGCTATTCGAGAATACCATCCGGCAAAGCATCGCTCGTCGTGTCCCGGCATTTGAAAGCATAGAAATTATTTCTTCGTGGGCTGGTCTTGATGACTTCAACACTAGTAGTACCATGGGTCAGAATAGTGCAATCATTGACTTTCACCCCGAGATGCCAAATGTGTTCATGGTTCATGGATTCTCAGGGCATGGTTTGCAACACAGCCCAGCGGCTGGTCGGGCAGCAGCAGGGACGTTGGAATACGGCGCTTTCGCTTCCTTATTGACCTTGAGTTGTTTTCGTTTGACGGCGAAGTGTGATTGGAAGGAGGAATGGGATAAAGTGAACCGTAGTCACTAAATGCGAGTACCCACTTGTTATGCCTGATAAAAATAAAAGAACATGCTGTTTCACGAACAAAAAAAGAGGAGCTCCTCTTCCTTTCATCTTCACTGGGTCGCGTTTGTGTTATTGTGGGACATATGGCTTTTCAATATGCTTGTGGCGAATCACATCATTTCATTTGAATTAGCTTTGGGATTTCTAATGGTAGCGCATTATCTCCTTCGTCGGTGTTTTTTCCTCTGGGAATGGGAACCACAGAACACGGTAATGTTTTGGCCTTCCAAACTTCGCATTTTAATATTGCGGCGGGGATCTGCCAGGATCACACAGTTGAAGAAGGAAAAAAGTTCAGACGGCACTCACTATTTATTATCATCACAACTGTTCGAAATGAGCAAAAGTCGCTTTCCATAAAATCATCCCAATCAAATCATGTTCAGAGGAGGCCAAGACAATTTCGACGTCTTGGCCGGCCCTGTCCCCAATGAGGGGACAAAGCCAGAGGATGTTGAAACTCAGATCGCCAGTGATTTGGCACAAGCTTCTCCTGGGGACAGGGAGCGAGCATATTTTGACCTTCATGGCATTCCCAATGTCTGGAGTGAAACACCTCAACTGATACAGCAAAATTTGGAACGTATGGATCAGAAAGTGCAGGGAATTAGATACAAGGTTGCATTCGAAATGGCGGAAGCACAATCTTCCCGCTATGTTCGAGATCGAGAGCTGCGGTTGACATTCCTTAGAGCGGATATGTTTGATGCAAACAAGGCAGCTCTCCGGTTTGCTCGTTTCTTCCAGGCAAAACTGGATCTCTTTGGCCAAGAGAAGCTAGCATTGAATATCACACAGGACGATCTGGACCATGATGATATGATGTTGCTAAATTCCGGATACGGGCGGTTCTTGGAGCAACCTGACCAGACCGGGAGACCAGTGGCCGTCCTCTTTTTCAATGAAGAGCAGCTCAACTTCAATATAATTTCTTTGGTACGTTTAAAATACTCTTCAGACTGGCGAGGTGCAATCTCTACTCTGCCGCTTCCTCACTGAGACTTGATTGTCATCCACGGTCACTACAACAGCTACGACAAGTCTACTATAGCATTATGATCGCCAGCAAGAATGTTGAATTTCAACGCGGGGGAGTTGTTGCAATAGTCTATGGGCTAGGAGACAGTGCAAACTGCGACAAAGGATCTGAAATAGCCTGGAAGATGGCCAAGCTAGCACAGGTTTTGCCAATGCGATTGGCAGCAATTCATGTCTGTTACGAGAGCCTCGTTTGGAAGCCAATCTTGTCGACCGGGATCGCATCCTTTGATACATTTTGTCGCTTACGGGTCCGAACACATCATGGTGCGTTGCATCTAAAATTGCCTTTGGGAATGACCATTCTTTTCTGGTCGTGAAGGTGCTGCTCATGCCTGATGGCTGAATCAATCAACATCTAACCGCTCGTCCTCCTTTGTTCACGCAGGTCCCCAGCATGAAGTTGCCACAAAGTTGCGAGGCTTTGGGATTGCTCCTTCAACGTTTCCAGCGGCTCATGGAGAACGTCTCTTGGAAGACCCGAATTACAGAGTTCGATTGAGGAACCAGCGAAAGGTTGAACGGTTGAGTCAATCAGCACGGCGAAATGCTATCCATATCCCAAGTGATTATGATGTGCTTTTAGGAAAGGGATTCTCGGCGCAGAACCACTTTGGCAATAAAGAGTTTCGTCAGTTGGTGGTTTCAAGACAATCGGTGTACGACAGTGCAGAAAAAGGGTCGAAGCTCCAGATAGCACAGGGCATTGTGGATATTGTACACCAATCCTCGGGTATGTTCTTGAAGCAGGAAGATAAGCTGTGGATCCCAGTTGATAATTCCGTAGCGAGAACAAAGGTTAGCGCTGCCTTTCGGACTTTGAGGCTAGACAAAAAAGCAAAGGACAAATAACATAAAATGGAAGTCGATTATTATAGCATCGTAATCTTCGTCCAAAAAGTGGCACCGAAGTCCCGCGCGAATTATTTCGCGCAAATCTTGAGATCTTCGGCCTTCGTTTAGAATAGTAGTCCAGGTTGTCGTCCACAGAGCCTACGAGTATGAGCAAGACGCAATAACTTGAAACATCGCATCAGAACAGCCATACCCACGAAGCCTTCTAGTTGATCCCCTTCTTGTTGCGTCTGGTCCATTTCTTTACGTCTGTTGCGGTTGTCTCTGGAACGTTGAAATGGCAGGTACAAAGAGGCTTCGCAGCGCAACGAAAGGAACTGCGTCGACCAGGTAGGTTGGATGCAAACGGTTGACACGTTTCGTTGCCTACCAGATCTAATCCATTCCGCGTTTGTCGCTTTTGTCCCCTAAAGCGACCCGGACCCCTCGCTAATGCTACAATTATTTGATCATGTCAAGGAAATTGCCGTTTCGTCAGAACGGTGTATTGCTGTCCTGCAAGGATTTTGTGACAGCAAGTGCTCATTGGAACCACCGAAACGAAGCTCCCAGGTTCCCTCGACGGACTGCAATTCGATTCTGATTGCGACGCACATTCTGAAACGACTACTGCACTCCTCTTCTACTAGTTTCTCCTTGATTGCAGCATTGGGAAACCTGATTTCGAAAGTCCTGGTCAGTGATGGGCAAAAACTGGAAAAGGCCTCTCACGTAACCTCCAGCCGGCCGATCCTTGCTTATGCTTTCTTGACTGCAACTATTGCATCGCTGTATTGCTTGGAACAATATGAGGCGGGTAAGAAAGTTAGTGCTAGTGCTATTGAGGCCTGTATCTCTACGCTTCACCGGATGATCTTTTTGAAACCGCATGGTGACGAAGGAGACGACTTGGATATGAATTTGAATTTGGACAAGCGCGATGCTACCATGGAACTTTCATCTGCAGAAGACAAATGCATTTCCTTATTGCTTCTCCAAGATACAGAGGTAGGAAAAGAGGAAGGCAAAGCATCTCCTGGCAAACGAAAGACTCGCCGAAAGAGCAATCCTTCTTCTTCCAGTCTGTCGGATACGGACGACTGGTTCAAGGCACTGGAGGAACTGAAGGCCTCCGATTCGTTGTACTCGCAACGATTGGATGCAAGAATCGCGATCAAGCGATGGGCCAGTGTGGCTCTCGTCTGGGAGTGCCAAGGACAACTGCTCTTGCTGCAAGTCAGCCACAAGCTCGCCAAGCAAACCCAGTTTGCGTCTTGTTCTTCTCGATCCGAGTGGATGAACGACTTGGTGCAGATTGTATCAGAATCAGGATTGCACTGTGGTGTGCGACCTCCCACTGGTCATATTGACCATCTGTGTAAGATCATTCACCCGTCGGCTGCGAAGAGTTCTTCGAAGAGTACCAGCAAACGGAAGTCCAAGCCGCTTCGGGCTGACATTCGAGACTGGACTGCTGTGGCAATCTACGACTTATTGGACGTTCACCGTGCCTGCTTGAAGAACATTACAAGTGCGTCTTCCACTTCTTCCATGGTAGTCAATGATGCCAAGCAAGAAGCATCCTCAGTCTATACAGCCCCCGAGCTATCTTCCAATCTGGTGAATCTTTGCAGTGCGGCGTCCAACAGCGCTTTTACAACAGACCAGGGAATGCGGGCATCGTGGGCCAAGTCTTTGGTGGATCTATTTACAGCCTGCTCTCTTCGTCTTGCAGTTGATCCTGAGCTACCATTGGATTGTAGTTTGACAGATGTAGCTGTGTCGCAGCTGGCCACCGTCTTGGAGAATGCTATAAGCTTAGAATCCATCCCTATGGACGAAGACATGACTGTTGAAGAAGTTCATGATCTCTTACAGGCTCTCGCAGAACCGAATATCAAGAAAATTGATACAGACTACACATCTCCTGAAAGGTCTTGTACTTATGCTGGGCTCAATGAATCTATTCCCCTCGACAAGCCAAGTGAGGATTCTTCGCTCGCTATTGCAATACGAGCAATTTGGACTGCAGCGACCGATAATGGGAGTCAAGATGCGACTCCAGCTGGTCAATTGGTAGCCACACTTGCCTCGATTGTCGAGCGTGTGTACGATACTCGTGAGTCAATAGAAGGAGACGGCAACGATAACGTGGAGTTTGTCGAAGAGAATGCAAGCAAGTCAAAGAAACGAGGCGCGAGAAGCAGCGGTCGAGTTAGCAAGCGTCGAAAGACAAAACAACAGCTGGCGACGAAGCCAATGGACGGTATCTGGCGACGTATCAGCAGGCCACGAGTCGAGGTAGCAACTGAAGCTTTGAAAGCATTGAAGTTCTGCTTGTTGAATCAGTCGATTCCAACATCCCATTTACGTCAATCAATTCGAAAATCTTTGGGACTTGAGCATTATGAGAAGCTCCTTGATCTAGGACCCCTTTTGGATCGAATCCTTGTCCGGACACAAGAACCAGTGAAGATGGATATAGATGGGACTTTCGCGTTCTCAAAGGCTGAGCAGGAGTTATGGGCGGCACATATGGAGATGTGTCAATACCTTGGTCGAGGCAGATCCTATGACAGTGGCTTCATGGTTCATCCAATCCTTGGTACGAACAGTCAACGGAAGAGTTTGTATCAAGGCATTGCGAAAGATAAAAGCATTGGATGGTCACTGAGTTTGCCTGCGGCACACCAAACCCTTCTCATTGCTAACCTTACGAGCGAGAGGAAGGCGACAACTCGATCATTCACTGTCCCAGAATTGTACATTACAAAAGAATACGTCAAGAGCATACATCGCACAATGCAGACTGTGCAAACTCTTTCAAAACGAGAACTGGACGATGATCACATCTACGTGGAGACTAATCTGCAGCTGTCTTATAATGACGCACGAGTGTTTGTGCTTGCATTCTGCAGGCTCCTGAAGGACGACCAGCTTGCGATTCTCCGAGACTTGGTGACCCAAACACAGAAGGATATCAAATCAATTCTCTCCAATTCTACAAGGCGGTCATTACTTAGTGGCAACACTGAAGCGTCGGGGTTTGTCGCTCGAGTTTTGGTAGTCTGTGGTTGTCTTCTCGATGTCGCCACTATCGGATCTCGCCTCGAAAAGTTGATTTTTGCGAACAATGGAGGGCAGGCGAAAGTGAGTTTTCCTTCGTTTGTTTCAACAATGGAATGGTACACCAGTGATAGATGCTTCATGAGCATTTTTGATTGGGAATCACCTAGCTTGCCGGATTCTTCTCTGCCACAACGGTCATTGAGTGGACTGGACAGCTCGGTCGTTGATACGATGCAGATGGCACTAGAGCATGCATTCGAACTTGGTTTTGAGTCAGCACGGCAAGATAAATGCCACTTGCTATTTTCTTCATGGAACATGATGGATAAGGTCAATTCAATCACTGATTACGTCGTCCAGAGACAAGGTCTTAGAACAACAGCGTTTCCCTCGTTACAAGCATCACTGGAAGGGAGTTTGGCATCTCGGTACTTGGAAA
The DNA here is from genome assembly GCA_933822405.4 of Cylindrotheca closterium. Taxonomy (NCBI): domain Eukaryota; phylum Bacillariophyta; class Bacillariophyceae; order Bacillariales; family Bacillariaceae; genus Cylindrotheca; species Cylindrotheca closterium. Next base: position 283,428 of record CAKOGP040000779.1, on the reverse strand, counting down.
TACGGGAAGATATGACGAACTTGCACTCTGAATCAAATAATGACGACAGTTTTAGATTCAATGCAAGCCGCCTCAGGACTAGTCTTCGCACCATGCTAACCAGAGCAAACGCGCTTGTCGAAATGATCCTCGCAAATCATGTCCCAGAAGACGAATTGATGTCCCAAAGCACTCCTCTTCTTGTTTTTGGGCTTTTGGAGGGTCTTTCGACATATATTTCTGCTGCTATCGCACTACACACAAAGCCTGGAAACGACTACTTTTCTGTGTCGGTAGACAATGCAGGAACCCGAAATACTAGGAACCGAGGCGATTCTTCAGAAAGTGAGCAAGTGGCATCTGATGCGGATTCTATTGAGAGTGATGGAGATAGGGACATCGATGCACGGTCAGAAACTCTTGATCAACTACGACGCTGCTGCTACACATTCGGTGCAGCACCAATTCATCCTGACTGGCTGGATGTAAGCTGCAGTCTCCGCAACGGCATCCGCCACGAGGATGCAACCGGGGCAGCTTTAGATGCTTTACGAGGTCTGACAAGATTGGCAATGACCGCTTACTTGCAATACCGAAAACACTCTTCTACTGCAATGCAGGAGCATTTTGGAGGAACCTCTTGGGTTGATGACGATCGTGTTAGCCTATGTATTAGACTTTGCAATTGGGCCAACAATGAAAGTTCCAAGGATAAATCTCACCGTGACGACGTTGACTGGAAAGACACTCTTGCTGTTCTATTCGGGGTGCCACAAGAAGTCACTGAAGTCCTTTTGGGAAACTTGTCGGTGAAGAATCTCGAAGAAGCGAGAGCTGCGTGGTGTCCAAATTGTACCCAACAAGAAGATGACAAGCTGCAAGATCGTTGGTTGAGTGAAGATGGGACTTGGGACGCACCGACAGCAGAACTAAGAGCATGCGGCGAATGGGGGTTACTACTTGCACAATCACTGACGACTTCCTGTCTCGATGTGCAATATGGTTCACCTTACCACACAACAAGTGGCGCGGGTCGCTTTGCAGGTCACTCCGGGCATGAGGATATGGTTGCTGCACAATTGTGGCGGAACGTGATGGCAACTGCAATCAGTAGCCTCATGCCTGCAGCTGCTCTTTTGCGAGTAGGCCTCGGCAAGACAGGAAGAAAGCCGCACCCATTCTGCTTTCAGGCGAAGAAGAATACGGCCGAAGAGATGGCTCCCATCGAACTTGCCGAGGAATTGCCAAGAGGCGTCACTACATCGTCCAGTCAAAAAGCTGCTGTGCTCGATGCAATATCATTGCTAAGCCATCTCTCTGTTCAGGTCGACCAAGAGTTGGCAACCCAATGTCAAGCAGTTGCTTCCCATCTTCTGATTGAGTCTAAGTCTTTCGCCGACGTGGTAGCAGTGCAGTCAATGGTGTCTGCAGTTGGCGATTTGCAGTCTGCGCAAGCCTTGCAAGGAACTGAAGGCAAAGAGAATGGACGGCTCAAGAGTATTTCGCTTGTAACAGAGTTGCTATGTTGTGCCATCCTTGAGTCAAGCAGATTATCAGGACGACCAGATGGGCCAAGAAGTCTTGAGTCGGAAAGTAATTGCAGGCTTATGGCTTTGCTTGGTGCTTCACAAAAAGGTTTTCACGTTGATACAATAGTCCAGAAAAATATTGAACCGCTACAGGCTTTCGTTCAATCAAAGCAATTGGAACCGATCGATGCGGTTCATAACCCCAAGGCAGATCTCAAATCTATTGTAATCCAAGAGTTGGTGAGAATATTATGCAGGGACAGGTACCCTGCAAACGACACAAGTCGATCATATGTGGGGACTTTATTGAGCACAGCAGCGAGCCTTGATTTTTTTCCGAGCCGAAGCTCAAGTTCGTTGAAGATTGTGCCCACACTGATATCTTCATTTAACAAAGTCAACAAGCAGAAGATGACTTCACTTGTGATCAAGGACTTGTGTTGTTTAACGAAGAATCGTGTAGTGGAACCAGACTCGTCGTCATTATCGTTTCGAAAGTCGATTGCGAATATTCTTTGCTTTCTACTGCTGTCGTCCAATGACGGAATTGGCTTCAAAAACTCAAAGTTGGTGTTTGACAAACTTGACGGCGCAATCGAAGCTTGGTCATCATTGGGTTACGATGACCGTGCACCTGTAATTGAGGTGTTACTCCTTTATGCCTGCCGTTTCAACGGTTTGCAGGATGTTGGTTCAAAGCTTGTTCGTCAGGCAGTGTCGCATATTGACGAAAGTTCGGAATTGAGTGTTTCTTCAAGTGAAATGAAAGCGCTTTCCAAACTTTTTGGTTATGTGCGTCGTCTCCGAGAGTCGCTAGCGGAAGAAAATATCAACAAGGTCCAATCGGGGCGATCGACGCAGCCCTCAAAAGAAACCTCTTTGCGGGAGATCCCAGAGATTGGGAAAGATCTCAAGCTTCCTCTTGCCTGTTCATATGTTCAAGAAAGCGGATTTAGAACACAGCATTGGTACAACTGCTACACATGCGGTCTTGTTTGGGATAAGGGTTGCTGTACTCTTTGTGCCCTGACATGTCACAAAGGTCACGACGTCTCATATTCGCGTTGTAGCTCATTCTTTTGTGACTGTGGCGCGGAAAATAACAACCCAGGAGAGCAAACCAGAGTTGCTTGCAAATGTGTGGCTCCATTTACACGAGATCAAACCATTGAGTTCCTCAAGGATGATTGGCTGAGTTATGAGACACTAGACAGGAGACCGCCCAAAGCTAAGGAAGGAAGCCTTTTGAAAACCGCCGAATATTACATGTCGCCCTGTACCCTTGCTATTGTTCAAGCTGCGTTCCGTGAAAAAGGTCTTGTTGCACTGAAAACATTGACTTCAGCGGCGTTAGAAGCTACGTGGCACAATGACCTGTTTCGGATCTTACAAAGCCAGTTTCGAAACTGGCAGCAAACCAGGTCTTTCGAATCAAGATTGAGCATATTTGAGCAAGAGCCTACTGGACATCTTGAAACAAAATCAATGATCAGATCGTCGCACGCCACACTTCGTGGAAGTCTACGAACGCGACGCAGCAGACCCCTTAGTTTGCAACACTTATCTTTGCATTCGTTGATTCCAGTACGACGAGCAGTTGGCTTCCAAACAAAATTGGCGTCAGATAGCTCCACGAATGCTCACTTGAGATTAAAGCTAGAATCAGGAGAAATCTCTCGTTCGATTCTGGTTGCGGACAGCAGGGGTCGAATGGTTTTGGCTGAGCCTTGTACGCTTGTATTCTTTAGTACTATACCAACTGTGAATGTTCGACATGTGACAAGACCCCTCAGGGAACCGATGACACGGCAACAAATGTGCATTCTTGGTTTGGGGTTGCTCAAGTTCAACGTTATTGGGATGCAGCTCTGTCCAGATAATGAAAGACATCTTGTTGTTTGGGGTCTTACTGAAGCTTGCGTCTTAATTGTGAAGTCTGATTGGACAGGAATTGACGACACAATTAATTTGGTCTTTGATATTGGACAGCGAGACAGCGATGATGGCAACCATCTGGTGAAATGCGAATGGATACCTGGATCAGAAAGCAATGTTGTTGTTGGCTGTAGTCGGTTTGTTCGCATCTACGACGTGGCTAGAACAAAGAATGGCAGTCGTGCCCTTCCAGTTGTTGGATACAATCTGGGGTTTGAGGCAAATCTGCGGGATGTTACGATGGTAGCTTCGCAATACTGCGCCGGCATACCAAGTATGTCGAAGATGTTCCTCTTGTTGGAGAATGGCCGTCTACACGTTGTTGAATTGAAAAGTGGAGATGATGGGAGATTGGAATCTCCTGCTGATCAGCAGCGTTTCGAACCAAGTGAATGTGTCTCCTTATCCATGTGCGGAATTCGCTTGCGTTCAGGAATTGGAGCACCAGGGAGTGCGACTAGAACTCTCGGCGAAGGGTCTCACCTCGCGTACCTGAAACAAAGCCGCACTCTCCTTTACAAGTGTTCAACTTCTTGTGTTGTGGCTCTAATGTTTGACAAGAAAGGTGCCGTTGAAGGAACGTTTGAATTTCTTCCTCATGTACTATCGGCTGGCGCCCTGGGTGACATTTCCGACAATACTTCGATATCGGGGCCCTATACTCATTGGACAGAATTAGGTCTGACATATCGGAATGGTGCGACATTCTTCCGAGTGAGCTGTATTGGAAGATCAGTGAACAGCAAGGCCCCCAAACTTATTTGTGTCGAATTCAACGAGAATGAATCTAGAGTCGGCCTGTTGTCCTGGTCACCCTTGGATGATGATGACCTCGACCTTATGCCATCCGGTTCTTTTGCTGGCTTGGCTGCATTTTCAACGCCTTTCATTAGCAACAATACTGCAACCAACGGTCCCATGTACGGAGAAAGGGCATTTTTGGGCGCGGTTTCTTCGGATGGAACGATCTTCTTTTTCGGCGAGGAATGCATTGACTCTCTCCCGATATCAGAAGAAGTCAACCCACAAAATACAATTCAAATGGTCGATGCATCTGGCAGTGCATTCGAGGCACAAGCTAAGAAAAAGCCTGCCTTCCCCCTGACTATTTTTGAAACTTTGCAGAATATTGGAGACTCTGCTAGTGTTGTTTTTGGTGGACGAGGAATCGGAAGGTGAGTGCTCCAAATAGATTGGATTTGTCATTGTTTTTACTTGTTTCTCACCGCCAATAATAGTGGAGGAGACGATTTGAAAGCGAGATTATCAAGAGATAGTGGGCAGTCATTTGTTTGCCCCAACCGCAATGGTTGCACGATAACTGTTTCCCTCCGCGAGAAAGAGACTCGTGCTGCTTCAACCAACAGTGCCCTCGCGCAAGATAAAGATTCGTTGTCCGCCGGTCAGTTGGTCATAGCTGCTGTTCGAATTTTGGTCGGATCATCATTTGGCGGCATACCGTCCCGAGTTGTCGTCCAGGGACGGCCTTTGGACCTCACTCCACGGGCAAAGAAATGGTATTGTCTCCCTTTGACAAAAGAGGAAATAGCGCTTGGTGTACGAAGTGGTTTCATTTCTGTTGGAATTGAGCGGCCGTTTGATTCTTCGTCCAGCATTGTCATCGATGCAATGGAAGTCTACGGTATTGACCGAGAATCTCTGGAACAGTGGTTACCAAAATCGTATTCTTACACAGATCTATCGACAGCACCCTGCCACCCTGTTGCAATGCAAGAGCAAGAACAAGGGGTCAATGGGCACCAAAGCGGCGAATCTACAAGCCTGATACACTGTTGCCAAGCACTTTCCAATCTTTGCGAAGTTTCTGGAGGAAGGAAAAACATCTTGAGCGACGAGCGGGACTTTCTCCGTGAACTAGTGGAAGAAACAGCTATGGATACCTGTAACCGTGTACGAGACAGTGTTCAGAATCTACTCAAGAATCTAGAGCCAGATTCTCGGTTGAGAACTTCGTTTCTTGATGAGTGTATTCTATCGGGATGTGCAAGGACCGTTGCTATGTCAAAAAGTGCTATGGAAGCCTCCGCAATGGAAAGTGACGATGATCTTATCCTGGAAAAGAGCTATCAGCAGAAAGCAATTGGCTCCCTGATCCGAAACTCGCTTCAAGCTGCCTCACGAATTGCCAACGAGCGACCGATGAATTATCTGAAAACAATGGAAAATGCCATTGAGAGTGACCTCTCGTCAGCATCTCTCGCTGTAGAGGCAAGCAAAGTACTCATCGCTTATTTTGCAGAGGTCGAAGAGTACCAAGAAATGATTACCGGGTCAGAAGGCATCATGGAACTATCCTTGATTGAACTAGCGATTGAATTGAACACTGATTCTGCGCACAGCGAACAGTTTGCATCCTTCACAACGATTCGAAATTTCTTGGACATGGGGAATGCTGACTTCGTAAAACGGACATGTGACGCAATTTCAATTTTTTGCGGTAAACACGGAAATACAGAACGCAATGGCCTGTTCACTCTAATCCAACATGCAAGACTTGTGGCATACCAGTGTGATAGCTGTACCCTTTTCCCCATGAAAATAATACGATACACTCTCCTCGAAGGTGACCATGATATCGAGTAAGTTTGGCTTTGATTTATCAGCATTGACAGATTGGTATACAAATCTAATCGCTCTTGAACCTTCTGAACAGCTTGTGCCAGGAATGCTACTCTCTAGGCAAGAAGTACGCGGAATCCAACAACTTCGATCCTAGTGTCGAAGTCAAAGTAAATGGGGAAAGCGTTGGGGCTGAACCGAAGCTTGATTGTGCTCAATTGAAGCAAATGCAACCGGTTTCACTCGAGAGAATGGATGTAGAACTGGTTGAAGTTTCTACAAACAACCCAAAGGAAGTGAAGGATTCTGATGATCGCATGGAAGAAGAGAAGGACCAAGATGAGAATACGAAGAGACCGAATTCTTCTGAAGAAGATAATGGTATTGGGTGCCAGGCATTCGAAGAATTCCTTGGTTTTCTCTTCAGAAACATTGTCGATCACGTTGCAAGCAAATTGAAGAAACAAGATTGTGGGTCTGAAATTGCGCCAATATTTGGATTGCTACTCGAATTGGTTCAACTATCTCAGCAAGGTGACGTTCAAGACAATCATGCAAAGCGTTTTGCAAAGGAGCTCTGTATCGGCCTCTCATACCTCCTGAGAACTTCAGCAAACAGTGAAAGCTCGGAAGAAAATACATTGCCTGTGATACTTTGCCTACGGGCACTTTCCAGTTTGCTTGCACCTGAGAACTACGCTAGTGATTGGTCGCAGCCGGATGACGTTCTGGATAGCGCCCGGTTGTCCAAACATAAGGAGAAAACCAACCCAAATTATGTTTGCCCAATGCACAAAATTCCAGCGGTCAGGAGACGATGTAATAGTGGGGCGAATAAGGATCGTCGATTCTATGTGTGTGGAATGGAGCGAGGACAAAGATGCAAGTACTTCGTGTGGGCAGATGAATCAGTTGGGCGACCTCAAGAGCAGAAACGCGATCGGTCACCCATTTACGATATCATTCGGGACCATCTTTGGAAGGAGTCCACAGATGTTGGTGTATCGTTGCAGGAACGGCTATGTCAGATTCTCGAGGACGTGTTGTTTGATGGCGATGACAATGATTCGGCCACATCGGGATCAGGGTCAAAAAAGAAAGACCGACTTCGCCTTGGAAGTACTTACTCTCATGAGAATAAGCAAAAGGATTTTACAGACGGTGTCTTTTGCAGCCGTGAGAAGCTTCGAGACATAATCTCAGTCAAAACCGAGTTGGACAATAGTCAAAACAGCTTCAGCAGTTACTTGATGGCGGGAAAGAAGAGCGGAGATCACAATATGGGGCTTCTCGAGTCTTCACTTGACCTGCTTGTGCTGGTGGCCGATCACAAGACCCAAGGTATTTCAAGGTGGTTTTCTCTCCTTTGTGAGATCATAGTATCGAAAACGAAACATGCAGCCACCCGGCCTATGGCGAAGAAGGTTTTGAAGAATCTTTGCGGAGGAAAGATGACCCTTTTTCAAACTATTCGAGACCATTTTGGATTTTGGTTCCAACTCAAACGTCTGTATCGGTGCTCGATCACTCGGTTGGAAGCAGCTCTTATTGTGAAAGAAAAGGCTCGATACTGTCACCCTGATTGGTCCAATTTAGAAAAGAAAACATGGGCAAACCTTTGCGTTGGCGATCTTATTGGTGCAGATGAGTTGCTTTCGGAGGACACTTATTCTCATGCATCGTGCAAGACGGTGGGAAGGGTGCTCGATGACTTATGGAATGGAATCAAAAGTCGAGATGATAGTTGGCGACGTTTCTGTGGACTTCGATCCCTTCCTCAGTCGCTTCGAGATCAACGTAACAAATCGAATTCGGACACCTACAAGACACACAACGATCAGTATTTGTCAGAGGCTGCCCCAATCATGGCTCTATTCTGGATCTCTTGTGCTTTGTCAGGGACAAACCAAACCAAAGCGCTTCGTATTCTAGACTTTGCACTCAACAATTCAAGTGCTGGGTCTCGAATGAATGGAAAGGGCAGCGAAGCTGCAATTGACAACGATGATAGCAGCATGAAAGAAGAGGAAGATGTGATTTCACTTTCGCAGGAAGGGCGTGCACTTCCGGAAGAGATACTGATGACTGGAAAGGAGAAGCTTACAGTTGACGGTTTTGTTGCATTTTCTATGACATATGTATACGGTGGAAGAGCATCGCAACTGAGACAAGCTGCTGCTGGTATACTGAAGAAGCTATCCAACAGCTTGTCCACTGAAGATCAAGGTCGGCTTTTCCAACGACTGGTCTATGTACCAATGGAAGACGCAGGAAGAATGGGCAAAGCATCGAATGAGTTTTTGGGTTTCTTGCAGTCATTGTCCTCTTCGATTGGTTCCGAAATACCCAGAGATGCCGCAGATCTTGTTTTGGATTGCTTTGAGCAACAGATCGAAGCAGCGCGCTATGATAGATCCAACGGCGAATGGGTGGTTCTCGAATCGAACGCCGGTGGTACGCCAGTGAAGAAACGATTTGACATCTCACCATGTTTGCATTGTCAACGGCAACACTCCCCTGGGAAAGATTCCTTTGGACTTTTGGGTGAGCGCGCTGAGTCAGGCTCGAGCAGTGGGAGAAACAATCGAGGTGGTCTTGCTGCTGCTATGCGTCGATCAGGAACATCGACAGCACAATCACCCTCTCGAACCCAAGACCAGCGAAAATGGCACAAGGACCAAGTTGCTGCATTCAGTCGGGGACGTATTGACAGCTCAAAGGAGTCCTCTGCGAGCAATGAATTCTGTTCCTTTTTCTTGCTCAAGTATAGACTTTCAATCTCAGAGATTCATCTCTCGGTGAATGATCCGAGAGGCCGTTATGTCAAAACTATCAACGTCTACTTCTCACCCAGACCAGTGAACGCTGTGTCGGATCTGAAGGCTGAGGAGTATGACTTACGGTGGAAAAAGTGCGCAACCATGAGTTTGTCAAGAGGTGCCCTCCGAGCCAGTGCTACACTTCCTGAACCCATTGTTGCTTCCAACTTGAAGTTTGAGTATGCTGAGTTTTATGATCGACCAGGTGGCTCCAAAGCTGCAGATGGTTCGTTTGTTGTTCACTGTCCACGGTGCACAAGAGGTAAGCCGAATGGTTCCGTTTTTCATCCTTTATTTTGTTTCAATTCGGATTGACATGGTATCTTGATTGGAATATAGTGGTCACAAATGCGCATGGCGTTTGCGGCAACTGTGGAGAAGTTGCGTTTCAGTGTCGAAAATGCCGCCACATTAACTATGATAGACTTGATGCCTTTTTGTGTGTGGAGTGTGGCTACTGTGCAAGTGGAACCTTCTCCTATGAATTATCTGCAGGCGTTGCATCAAATGCGGTGACGATTACCAGCGACGAAGATCGTGAAAGAGCAATGAAAATGTTGGGCACTGTCATCTCCATCGAAAACGACATTCGAAGTGCCATCCGAGAGAAAGTAACAATAATTGGAAGAAAGAAACCCAATGCCAAGAAGGATGACTTGGAACAGAATTTCAATTCATCCATGAAGATGGCATTTATGGGAATACCTTCTTCGACCACACATGATCACAGTAAGGTTTTCGATCGTGTTGAGAAACCAGGTTCGGTTGTGAAATATGTCGCCCGACCCAACAGCGCTCCATTGGCTAATAGCCGAAGCCCGTCTACTGTCGATCGAACACGATCCCTCCTTCGTTTGGCACGTCAGATCCGGAGTGAATCTGGATACCCATCATCAGGGGAACGAAGACGATCTGGCGACGTTATCATTCGGCATCTTGGACGTGGTCTGGCAATTGATCACATGGAAGAAGATAACGATCTTCTTGGTCTACTCGAAGATGATGGCTTGGATTCGTCTGATCCAATGAGTCGCGCACTTCTCGCTTCCTCCCGTCGACGCGGATTGGGAGGACCCTTGGCTTCATTGGATGCAGCAGCTGGAGGAAGTGGAGGAGGAGATGGTGAAACGACGAGAAATGAAAGCACAGCAGCAGCAGCAAATGCAAGTGCAAATACAAATACAAGTGCAAGCGCCTCCTCGGCAAGAAAGAAGGAACTCGGCAAAGAAGCCGTCATGGAATTCCTCAAGCTCCATTCTCTTTTGCGGGAAGCCGAACGTGAAAAGAACGAACTCAGTCGGCGCCTCCAAGCATGGGATGGCCTCTGCCGTGGTTACATTGGACAGGTGGATACCCAAGCCACCACAAATACCGAACTCGAGTTTGCTCCCTCCCACTGTTCTACCTGTTCGGTTCCAGTCGCCCAACAATTGTTGACTCTTTGGTTACGATTGTTCCAAGCCAGTCCTTCTACTGTGTCAGTGGATTTGGATTTCATTTGCACCTTGTTGGAAGAAATGCCTGGCATTGGCAAGGGCTTTTTGGAATCGAAACGAATGGTCGTCCGAGAGATCGCCACCAAGTCTCCATTTGGTGCGAAATTAGTATTGAACGAACTCCGAAAACGATTGGAAGTTTCGAGAGATATGAATTGTGCCGAAATTTTGGGCAAGATTTTGGAATCCAACGAGTTTGAATTTGCCGACGAATTTACGCAGCTGGCCATGGATGTCTTGGCTCGGTAAGAAGAAAGAAGATTAGGATACTCTAGTAAAAGATATTATAATGAATGTGGATTACATTCAATAATAGACATTCATGTTGTATAATACACAATGCATATTTTCAACAAGATGGGACTAGGATTGAGAATCACAAACTATTCTCATATTATATATATGGTATAGTATATTGAATATACACGCGAGCTGTATTGTATTTTGGATGAATGCATCGTCGCTTTTACTCACTCAATTCGTTCTTTCACTTTTAACTTATTTGGTAGTAATCGTAATATTCTTAATTGATTCCTGTTCCTCTTCCGTCTTGAGAGGTGCCTTCATTTGCAAGACACCCTTGTGCAAATTGGCCGAAAGTCGTTGGCAATCGACCGACGATCCCAATCGCAGTCGATTTTTGGGACTCGCATTCGAAGTATTATTACTACTACTGCTGCTACTACTGCTACTGCCACCACCACTCCTACTGCTCCATTGGACGACACAGGCCGGCATATTGACGACTTGGACCGACAAATCGTCCTTGGACAATCCAGTCGCTTCAATATCGACTCGGATTTGTTGATTTCCTTGATGAATTTGATAAGAATAATTTCTTTCTTGATGAGGTGCTGCATAGCTGTGCAATGGTTTGGTTTCAAATTCTCGTTTGGGAATGACAATGGATTGTTTCTTGCTGTGCGTGCCGACAGTAGATGTTGTTGTGGATGATGATGTTGTTGTGGATGACTCGCCCATGCCCATCAAATTACCCAATCCCAACGATGCAAAGGCAATTTCCATAGTTTCTTGCAAGCTGCTTGGACTGCTGGCATATTTCAGTTTAGGACTATTGCTACCACTTGGAGCTGCATTTGTATCATCACTATTATTCTTGTTCAATGTGGAATGAATTTCGTCATGAATGGTTTGAGGATCATGGATAAAGAATCGTTGCATAAATCCGCTATTTTCTTGAGGTGAATTGGAGGATGGCATTGTGTGTTTTGTTTTGTGTGAGTGTGAGTGTGTGTGTGTGTGTGTGTGTGTGTGTGCTGACTAGGATGAGTGTAGCTTTTTAAAATCAGATGGTGGAATGCAATTGATTTTGTGATGAATGGATGGATGGATCTGGTTGCAAATCACTGGTATTTTTTCCATGTTGCCCGAACCCTTCGGCATTTTTGCAGTTTCAAGTGGCAATGAGGCACTCTGATTGGTCAAAAACTTAAAAGTTTGACACGTTGTTCAACCTATTTGCAAGCACTTTGTTACCGACCTCGCGGTTGAATTTCCAAAAAACTCGAGCCGAACTTCAAGTTGCTGGCGGGGATTGTAGAGTCCCTAATTTACACGAGCTTTCTTAGTTTTTATCGAATCGAGCCCGCGCACCTTCCAGCTGCCCACGCACGAACGCAAATCCAGTCAGTAAGTCACAAGTCGTCACGAACGACCATTTTTGAAACGACTGACTGCAAGTTGTGTGTGAGTGTTTCTTATTTTTCGTATTATTTGTGCTTTGGACGAATGTCCTGGAAGCAAGTAGTATTAATACAACAACAACTGAAGCACCAACAGCAGCAATACAAACAAGAGTAAAGACAAGACAAAGAGACATTCAGTCATCGCAATCGCAATCGCAATGGCCAAACCATCCGTAGACAAATCGAAACCGAAATCCAAACAAAAGAAGAATGTTGCGAATTATTCGAATCCTTCTAATCCACCCATCATTCCAGGAGACCTGGAATTGGATCCCATCCCAGAGGACACGTCGGTAGCACCGTCTTCTAGAGCGGGCAACATTCATAACAACGCAATGTCCTCGGCTGCTTCGGCCGTGGCTTCTTCCAATTCCTCCTCCTCTTCCGATATGGCCTCATCATTGCCACAGAATCAATCACATCAATCACATCAATCACATCAACAACAACGACGACAACAATACAATCGCAACGACAGCGGCAGTCGAAGCGATGTGACTGGTTCCGCCGTGAATGAATTAATGTACGGTGCAGATTCGGAACAATCACCACCCCATGAAAAACCACCGGAAGTCTTCTGCAACAAGCGCGTCCGCATCTTTACCCTCTTTTTAATTTTGTTGCTCGCTGGCATTGGCGTGGGAATTCATTTCATTGTCCAAGCCATTGACGAAGAAAATGAGGGCAAGTATGGTAATAACAACAACAACCACAACAACTTGGGTCAGCCTACCATGCCTCCTACCTATCCGACCTTTGACGATGTCTTTATTGATGGACCCACACCCGTTCCTACCTACTCTCCCATTCAAATTCAATCCATTGACGATGTTTTATTGGAACTCTCGGCGGAAACCAGAAACGTTGTCAATGGAAATGAAGTTGTCAATTTGAACGACCAATCGACGGCTCATGGCAATTGTCGATTCTGGTTGACCCAAAATGATGAAATTGATTTGAATGTCGATGTCAATGGACAAGCCCGAGACATTGAACGCATTCAACAGCGATATATCTTGTGTTTGTTGTTTGAACATACCTCGGGCCAAAACTGGCAATTGGGCAATGGGACCTTCAAGGACAAGACGGCTCATGAATGTACCTGGGAGGGTGTTACTTGCAATGGATATGATTATGTGGCAGTCTTGGATTTGTGGAATAAGAATCTAGTCGGAAGCATTCCAGAAGAAATCACGTCCTTGGCAACCTTGCAGGTTTTGAGATTGCCCAACAATACCTTGGTTGGGACCATTCCCGAACGTCTTTTGGATTTGCCAGATCTGCTTTGGTTGGATTTGAGCAATAATCAATTGACGGGATCGGTAGTCTCCTCCACGGCCAGTGGAAGTTCCTTGCTGACCCTGTACCTCAATGCCAATGGACTCCAAGGAACCATTCCCTACTTTCCACAATTGACCAGTCTGCGCATTCACGGCAATCAATTCAATCAATTGAATGAATTGTATACCACTTCCACACCCCTTAGACGGTTGGTGGCCTACAACAACAACTTCCAATCCACCTTTCCACAAACTTGGAATTCACCAAACCTCATGCATTTAGATTTGGGATTGAATCAATGGATGGGTTCCATTCCACCCTCGCTCTGGCAAACGACACCCAAATTGGAATTTCTATTGCTCAATGATGGACAATTGCAAGGCAATTTGCCCTCTACCACAGCCTCGTCCAATCTTCAATATGTTTGGTTGCAATCCAATCAACTGACGGGGACGGTACCCGAAACCTTTGGACAAAATTGGATGAATTTGACAAGTTTGCAACTCCAAGACAATGATGGTTTGCGTGGAAGGATTAGTGCATCCCAATGCATGCAATGGGAAAAACAGACATTTGAGACATTCCCTGAAGTCATTCGGGCGGATTGCAACTTTGTGAGCTGTTCCTGTTGCACAAGTTGTTCTTAAAAAAAAGGAAAGAAGAAGAAGGAAAAACAAAAAAGAGAGAACGAAGGAAGGAAGGAGAGAAAAGGAATTTGAGGATTGATGGCTTGATGTGTGTGTGTGTGTGTGTGTGTGTGTGTTTACACTACTCTATTATGATGGAAAAAGAAAGAAAGAAACGGTACATGGTGGTGGTGATTGATTAGTCTATCATTCTTGGTTGGTTGGTTCATTCAGTCATTCATCAAGCATGACGACAGAAAATGGCCGTAGCGAATAATACTGTTGGATGGATTGCAGGAGCAATGATAGTATTACTATTAGTGATGAAGGAGGTTTTTTAAACAAAACATATTTAGAAAAAGAACTAGGACATGTATTAAAATATTAGGCCTAATATGTATTTCCTGTTTATTTTTGAAAAAAGAAGTAAAATGTTGGTTCCTGTTGTTCTGTTAAGACAAAAATTCATTCTTGTAATAGTACCAGGTAACGCATTATTATTCATTCATTCATTCATTCCATGATGTGGCTACAAAATTCATCGTTGTACCTGTATTAGTGCAGTAGCCGTCCAGTCATTCGACTGGGGCATAAAAAGTGTGCCCCAAATGGGGATCGAACCCATGGCCTTCAGCTTATGAGACTAACGCTCTACCTACTGAGCTATCGGGGCGCAAGCTGGCACTACATTTTAAATTATGTTATAATATCCGTGGTGCTGTAACCTACATGTCACCCTGGTACCTGGTACGAATGAGTCGCGGAATGGTTGCGCATTCCTTGTTTCGCCATCGTAGTAGTGGGAGGTACAGTACCGGTAGTGGGAGGTCAGGACAGGTTTCTTTCGTTGCTGCTGTAGAGGAGCACCTAGCTGCTACCACTACTGCCAATACTACCTGCTCCTTGCGTTGCTGCTGGCTGTGCAGTACATTCACAATTCATGGAGGAGACTGGCAGTAACAATAATGATGCATTTACAAAAAGAGAAGATTTGAGAATGGTGCAATAATCAACGAGAACAGACGTCTGTGACGATACAGTGCCTGTACAGTACTGTAGACAACGGTAATCTACAGTACTGTCGACTGTCATAATTTCATGTATATATAGATACTGCCACTAGTAGATGTTAGTGAGTGGTGTGACCTGACTATCATATTGTGCAAAAGGCCGCTCAAAGGAGGAGTTATGATTTGTCACACACGCTCGGTGGCAGAAAGAGAAAAAGAAGAGCGGCCTGAGTTGCTTGTCACCAATGCTTGTTTCGCAATCTTCGTCACCATCCAGTCTCCAGATCCCACGGATATGGGCATGGTGGTGTTTGTTGATACAAAGCTTTTCTGGAGTGGCCAAAAGAACTCACACGAAATAATTGAAATTGGACGGCGTGATCATTGATTGATTCTTTCGAATTCTTGAGAGAAGAGCGGTCGTGGTGTGACATATTTGAAGCAAACTATTTGTCAAGGGTGCGAAAATCCAAATCATCGGGTTTCTCATCAGGAGGGTAAGATGTCATCAGCCCCGATTACAAAACCACCGACCTGATGGAACAACATCAGGACTTACCACCCGGTCTCAGCGATGCACAGGATAAGCTCCTGGCAGTACTGCCTATCCCAAGCTCAGTCTTGAGCATCATTGGAAGCTCTGTCATTATTTATATGTTGCTTCACAATCATCGTGGTCGTGGTCGTGGTTTCCAACAACGAAGATGGACACCCTACACTCGTCTTCTGCTCGGAATGAGCATTTGCGACATCATATCGAGCATTTCAATAGCAGCTGCTGGCTTCCTCAGACCGCGGGGAAGCCTTCGAGCCTGGGCCTTTGGCAACGATGCGACCTGCACGGCTGCTGGATTCTTGATTCAATTTTCTTGGAGCGGAATGTTGTACTACAATATGTTGTTCTTTTATTTTCTGTTTACGACAAGATTTGGATTGAGCAATTCGTTTATTGGAAAACGAATCGAGCCGTTCATGCACTTAATTTCTGTGGGGTATCCTTTTGTCACTGGCGTCGTTGGAGCTGTATGGGGAGTGTATGCCGAGACCTCGGCCAGTTTTGGATGTTGGGTAAGCACTTTCGCTTTCGCCGCCTTTTTACATTTGTTTCAGATCTAACGGTACCGATTATTGGCTATACATTCGTACCATTGTTTCGCATTTTCTCATGAATGAATATAGGTCAATGACTATCCAAGAGGTTGCACTGATGACTGCAAGTCTGTGATCATCGGATGGATCTTTTATGGCATCCCCTTCTGGATTTCTTCGCTTACCTTGGCTGTCAACAACATCGCCATATTCCTTTTTGTAAGGAGTCAAACCACATCGCGCCGACCAGATCTTAGCAGAACGAATGCATCTGAACAGACTGCAAGAGACATGACTTGTAATGATGGAGACGAGAAACTTGATGATAGCCAGTCTCAACAGTCATTTGGTTGTGATCCGCCACTCCCCCCTCAGATCCCCTCGCAATCTCAGTCAACAATGTTGACTGATGAATTTGCCAGCAAGGCCAGTTTGGATCCACAGAGTCACCAGATCAAACGTTTTCGACTTGTCAGGACTCAGGCTTTGTTGTTTGTAATAACATACGCACTCTGTGTTGCCTGGGGCGCTCTGGTCATATTCCTTGAGAGCTTGGCAACTACCAAAGCCGAAGAAATCTCAATGACTGTAAAATATTTCCCCGTTCTGGTTGGGAACGCAATATTTGCCCCACTCGCAGGTTTTCTAAACATGCTGGTCTTTCTGCGTCCCAAGTACTTGCGATGGAAGCATAGGAGTCCACATAACACAAATATGCGAGGCTTTTGTTATAGTCTCTTGGTGGGAAACACTTCAAGGCCCAGGGAAAAGGGTCCAACTGTTCTACCCGAACCTGCCGAAAAGAAAAGTAATAACGACAAGACTAATCCTGCCGAGAAGAACAAGATAGGCAATGACCCGGCATCTCGCTTGCAAAAATGTGGGGTCTCATCGCCGAGTGCCAGCTTCCAAACTACTCCTTGCACACAGGAGCGACAACAGGAAAGCGGTGGCGACAGAAATGCTGATGGTTGGCTTTCCTCTTCTTCTGATTCAATTTGCACGCATCACACAGGTGAACGGTCTGATGAATTAAGATTGCCAGCAATCAGCGAGCTTTCATCAAGTATATTCGACTCTTCGACGCAGGGGGGCATCAGCAGTGTGGTCAGCCGCGATAGTAAACACTCTAGTGGATCGAATACAACACTGTCTTCCCGTCCGGCAGGAACACCTGCCGTGAGGCACTCTTGGCAGTCAGAAGAGCGTTGGAATCCAAACCAGAGTCCAATGATCGCCAAAGGGAGCGGCGTTTTACCTTGTGACCAGATCCCAGAAACGCCTGGGCGAGCAAGAAGAGAAGGAAGGTGTCGTTGGTCATCAATCAGGTCTTCGTCGCCCACTTTAAGGGAAACATTGGATTCGAAGCTATCCATGCCACAAAGAGTTGGCAGCGAAGTCGATCAGGAGGCAGAAGTCAAAATTGTTCCGACCATTCCAACTTTGGAACCTCTCACGGAATTATTATCTCCTCCTCAGCCATCGAAAGCCGCGAAAGCATCCTCGGCATAACAATTTTTAAAATATAATTTGCAGCATATCCTATAATAAGTCTCGACACACTGATGCCGGAACGTACAGTAGGTGGCTTCCAAAACAAGTGCTGGAGACTTCCAACACACCCGAGACTCCTTCTTCATGAAGCAAATCAAAACCAAGGTCGATTTGGCTTTTGGCAAAGAAAAATCATGGTCCTTGTTGCTCGAAATCTCCTGTCAGTCATATTGTGATGGCAACAACGGAAATCGGGCTTTCGACTGAAATGTAGGTAAGAGGATTGTCTACCATTATTTGAGCAATTTCAGCTCTGCCGCCTTCGATCCAGGATGGAGACAAAATCCGTTTTGAAAAGTACAAATTCGCGTCTTCAAATAGCTTGCGCCCCGATAGCTCAGTAGGTAGAGCGTTAGTCTCATAAGCTGAAGGCCATGGGTTCGATCCCCATTTGGGGCAAACTTTTTTATTTCACGGTCTCTATCCACGGTCTATGAAGCGTCTCATTTGCACAAAAATCGAATGAGAACACGATACTGTAGCACTGTGCTTGAATAGTACAATATATTATGAACGACAGTATATTCAAAGAGATGGTATAAAAAAGATCGATCAGACACCAACACAATCGATTTCAACTCGCGTGAACCTCCGAAATCTGGCGAAACTTCTTTTGAAAGTTTCTGCGAGTAAGATGTCTTGCAGAAGCTACTGTAGTCCCATCATTTTTTCCACTTATTCGATAGAAAGTACACCTTAAATAGCGGTTACCAATGCGACTGCGAAAATCTACGAAACTGGACACTCACCGGGACGACTTGAAGAGAGTCCAGCTTCCAAGCATTTTTTCATGCATCAGCGACGAACTGATCACTGTATAGTACAATAACCAAGCAGCGACGAGCAAATACGAAACCATGGGGAGAAAACGCTACACACCGATTGCTTTCATGTCAAAGCCAAAGCCAATGATGTCAGAAGAGCAGTTGATGGAAGAAATTATGTTGGGAACCCGAGAGCTCCAAGTCCCTGTCAAACCTTTGTCGGCCAACACGGCCTCGGTAGCGAACAGTGCCTTAAAGACTAGCCCCACGCCGCAACCCAAATCTCTGCGATCTACCGCAAGTACCACCGCAGAAAGCGAAAGCAGATCCGACGATCCAAGCGATGGGTCCAACAAACAGCAAAAGCAACAAGTTGCAAACAAGATACCGCCAGCTCCAGCTCTCATCAGCTCGACCATCCAACGTGACAAGGTCTCTCCAATGTCCACACCCAACGCTTCCCCTACTACAATCTCACCCAAACCGCGTACAAGAAGAGCACGACCTGGTAAAAGCCCTGGACGGACCTCCAAAAGCAATGTAGTTCAACCACCTGTGACAGACAATGGTGACAGTGAACAGATATCTGCAGTTGCCACATCAGGCAGCGCCCATACTAGTTCACCCATGCCTCATTCCAGAAGGTCCCAATATAGTAGAAGCCCAGTTTCTGCACGACGGCGAGCAAGCAGCGGTAATAGGCGGAGTTTATCCACTCGGAACTTGCAACCGAATGATATGATGTCGCCACTCCCACCCCCACCACCGCTGCCCACAAAGGGTTCGGAAGATGACGACCAGCTTGGTCTCCTTTCGCCAAAGACTGCAAGACGCGGCGGTACCCGATTGGTGGAGATTGCAAATAAAAGACTTCAGGGAGGCGGTCGAACTAGCACTACTAGTCGTCGGAGCACCAAGCTTCCAACCATACCAATGATTGCTGATGCTACTGCAAATGATCAACAACATGAAAATGGAGCTCAAGAAGATTCGTTGCGATCACGGGCATCTGACGACGCGGAATCACTTGCAAAGGAAACATCCAACGCAACACGATCACGTTCAGGCAGCATCAGCTCTGCACCACGCTCTCCGGCAGTGGTCCGAAGGAAAATGAGTACTCGATCCAGCACCTCTGCTCGGCCTCAGCCAACCAATGATACTGAATTAGTCGAAGACCAAGTATCCACATCACGACGCTCCAGCATCGGTAACGGTTCAGCATCACGTTCTCCGGCCGTAGTGCGAAGGAAGCTAAATAATCGATCCATCAAGGAAGATTCTTTTCGGTCTCAGTCATCCAACGATACTGAATCAAAGGAAGCATCCACATCACGGCGGTCCAGCATGGGTAACAGCTCATCATCACGCTCTCCGGCCGTAGTACCACGAAGAAAGCTGAGTAACCGATCCATCAAGAATGATCCTTTGCAGTCTCAGCCATCCAACGATACGGAATCACTCACAAAGGAAGCATCCATATCACAACGTTCCAGCTTCAGTAACAGGTCAGCATCACGTTCTCCCGCCGTTGTGCGAAGGAAGCTGAGCAATCCATCAATCAAAGATGATTCTTTGCAATCTCGGGGGTCAACCAACGATACTGAATCAAAGGAAGCATCGACATCCTCAAGACGGCGTTCCAGTAGCATTAGCTCAGCACCACGCTCTCCGGCGGCGGTGCGAAGGAAGCAGAGTCGCCGGAGCATCAACACGCTTTCAGCAACAACAGCACCATTGAATGATAATGGAACTGATCAATCACAGGCAGACAGTGAAAATCAAGGTGATTCATTTCGGTCTCGGTCATCCAACGAAATTGAATCACTTGCAAAGCAATCATCATTGTCAACATCTGCACGATCACGGTCCAGCAGCATCAGCTCGGCACCACGGTCTCCGGGTGCAGTGCGAAGGAGACTGAGTCGATCCAAGGATCCAAAAAGACGAAGCAACAAGGTAAGTGATGAACTGAGGGAATCTCGGCGAATGCTGATGCAGAGATCCCAGTCATCGAACTCCATTGGAAAAAAGAAGAACGCAGGGTACATCAAATCTTTTCTTGGTACTTCTGAAAGATCCCTTAACATCAACCAGCAACAAATTGATGACTCTGGTGAAAAGAATGTCGTAGATGACGAAGCTAAGAGCTAGGAGGACGTAGCAAATACATTGAAAGCCAATCTAGCAACCAAAGCTTCCGTCACTCTGACATAGGTTTTTTGTTCCTTTCGGCTGTGACTACAAAGCGGCTGCTAAAAGGCTCTCAAGGGGGGAGGTATTCAATAAGCAATCTCCTAGTCCATTCACCCTGCAGATTGATAAGTTCCATCAGGCTTTTGCCCTCTATGGTAATCCCAGTTGCATCTTTTGGAAAAATCGGGCAACTTACATGACAATTTGCTGCACTATCTCGTGTAACGGAGTCTATGAATTATGTTCTACTAAAGTGTTGTTAAGATGTACAATGCCGTCTGGGATGGGTTGCAACGAAACCGCATGCTATCCCTGTCCACTCGAAGTCTTCTGTCGGAGTGTCCTCAGCAGGTTTTTATCATCCTTGTGTTGAAGAGGACTTGAGACGGCCGAGACAACTTCACGCACCGTATCAGCATCAGCTGACTGAAGTCTGAATATTTCTGTTTTCTTTTCTGGAACACTCTCGCTGATTCTTTGTGCTTTCCGCTGTTCGCTTCGCCGTTTCATCATGTCCGCCAACATCTTGTCGATGCCTCCTCCGGCTTCTTCGGATGAATCATCATCTATGGTCATTCGGAATTTTGTCTCTGAAGACCTGTAAGAATATTCAGAAAAGTCGTCCACGCTTATTTTCCTTCGTGGGCAACATGGGGCTTGAGAACTTGACACTGCGATAGAATGTGAAAATTTGCATGGTTCTTCTTTTGGCGTTATTTTGTCCTTTGGGAAGAGATAAGGGTATGACCGAGACTTGAGAACGGTAGCGTCGTCATTAATGAGGATGGTGTCCTTGACTCCTCGACTTTGGAGCAATTCATTGAAATATACTGTCAACGATGTCATCTTTCGAGGTTTGAATGATCCAAGTTTATGATGCTGCCTCTCGCTTCGATCAGACAAGAGAGAACTTTCAGATTTCCCGATTCGCCAGTGAATGTTGCATCAGGTGTTTTCGCAGTACCGGTATTTTCCACTTAATAACAAATCCTCTGCTCCAGTCACAAGAACCCCTTCGCTGATTTTCTTTTATTCAAATTCACTTCGGAACAGTCATGTCGGCATGGTTCATAAATCGATGATACCCAAGCTTTCTTGAGCCTTTCGGAATATATTGCTACGAGACCACTTTGATAGCCGCGTTTTACGTACAATCCCGAAAGCGAATATGGAATCCTTCGACATGCCGAAGTTGAGTCTTTCATGACCTGGAGGCATGTCGCAATCGGATGTCGAATATTCTTGCAATTCTGGAATGAGACCATGACAGAATCAAACCGACACCTTTTCCATATATTTGTCATAAGTTACTGTGTTAGCGTATGCAGAACAGGCTGGACTATCGGTACTCCCATTCTGAGGTATCGAGAGAATTGCATTGAAAACTCTTCAATTTCAAAGGAAGGAGTGTCTTGGGCTTCTTCGTGGCGTTACTCCAATTCTAAGGTTTCGCAAGAATAGCGTTGAAACTCGTCTATTTCAAAGGCAAAAGTGTCTTTGTTTCCTTCGTCTTCCCACATGTTACATTTTCGTGCCGGTACTCCCATTCGTTTGAGAAATTTCCAACACGGCAGCAGCTGGTGGTGTCGAGAAACCACCATTGGACAAAGCAAATAAAGTTCCCGAAGAAAGGCCAAAGCGTTGAAAACTCTTCTATTTCATAGGCAGGAAGTGTGCTATGGGTTCTCCTTGTCCCCACATTTTACATGTTCGTACCGGTTCTACCCACTACCGATACCTCCTGCTGTACGGTACTGGAGCATGATATCTTGCATTTTCCTTTTTTTTTTAAAGGCACCAGTGGCCTACTAAGATGCGATCCTTTCAAATGGAATAGTCGTATCCTGCCTGGCTGGCAGATGGTTATTCTGTCGATTGATTCTTCAGATCAAACCAAATTTTTTAAAAAAAGGTATGCGCTCACCGGATGAGGAAATATCATGATGACATTCACAACATTATCATCATCCTCATGTCGATAATATTTCTTTATTTACATTATCATATTATAAAATATGCTGATAGCGGGATCGTCAAGTGTATGAAATAGATACTGTAGATAATCTGATCATGACGCATCCTGCTTCTTTCGTAGGTATGAAAGTATATTATTAGTTGACACCGATCTTATTGGCATCTTTGGAGGTTGGAAAAAGGTACTGCGATAGTCGACTTTACTCCTAGTTCATTGTTGGTCCTCGAGCTACTACTATACACTACTTTCAAGCGGAACCCCAGTCATCGTCCTCCGCCACTACTGGCAGTGTAACGCTTCTGTAGTGGAAGTCATTCGATCCTCTTCGCCTGCGTCCTCGTGGGCTACTCCGATAGGTGACAACCCCAAAGACGGCGAATCCCACGACCAAGACCATGAGCAACCAAGCACCGACATCTAGCTGACTCGACATACCATTGCCAACGGAAGTGGTGGCTGTTGTATTGTCGGTAGAAATTGTTGCATTATCCAAGATTGGAAATGCTTGGTCCATATCGGAAACCGCTTCAAACATGGCACTTTCACGATTGAAAGAAATGGGACCTTCCGGAGGACCATCATCATCTGCCAGCATTTTCCGGTGATGCTGTCGCTGTTCACTTCCGCGTAGATGTTCTTGATTGTTAATCTTGTTGTTGTTGTTGTTGTCGTTGTCGACATGTGATGAATCGTGTCCACGCAGGCTGTATTCATGCTGAATCGCGGAGGCTCGAGATTCGAAATCTTCTTGATCTCTACGAAGTTCTTCTCTCTCTGCCATTAAAGTCTTTGTCACAGACAGTTCTCTGTACACTTTGTCTAGAATGTTGCGCATCTTTAAATTTTGTTGATCGATATTGATTGGTTTTTCTCTGTTTTGTTTTGTGAGCAAGAGTCAACAGTTGGATTTTTTGTGTCATCGATCGATCAGAATTTTGATTTGATTTTTATTGAGACCCATTTTGATTCCAATCGTGTTCGATCCAGGACTCGAATCCCTTGACTGCTAAATAACGTCAACGTGAACTGAAACTGGGCAATGCGATGGACTAGTTCGAACATCTTCAACTTGCAGTCTGTCCTTTGAACGCACCAAAATCGAAAACGTGAGAAAAATGACGACTGCAAACTGCCAAAAACGGCGAGACAATACCGGTAAAAGCATTCTCATTTCAGACAAACCGTGTGCCAGTGGAACAAGGATACTCTTCCTCATCATTCACTGTTTCAGTTAATCCCTTCACCAACAATTGCTGAAGGTTTCTGAATATATTCGACTCTAAGAAAAGTCAAACCACCAAAACAACACAAAAAAGAGTCAGTCATTGTCATTTTCAGGTTTCCTTCTTACACCATTTTAAAGTATGCCTCGAGCCAATCCCTACCGAAACCCTCCGAAACCCAAGAGTCAAGGTTTCTTTGGATCAAGAAGTCCAAACAACAATGCTAGTCTGCCTCATCATCACCGTCAGCATGGTGCACATGCGCAGCATCCACCACAGGGTAGTGGTGGCGGCGGAGGTGGTGGTGGTGGTGGTGGAAAATGCCGATATGTTGTTTTGGCCATCATGGCGGTAGTCTTTATTTCCATTTCCCAAGACAGTAGTTACTTTGACATGGATAAACCTACTGTTGCCACTGGTAGTACTAGCAATGCTGGTGGTGCTGGTGCTACTTCGCGTCCAAATCTTTCCAGCATCACGGCACCGCCTCAGGATGGCAACCCCAAGAGTAGTAATGACGAACCCAATGACCTCGAAGACAGTGGTACCTTTGGGGGCAAGGATAGTGATGAAGATGGCAAAGATAAGGACGAAGACGACAAAGATAAGGATGAAGACGATAAAGATGAAGATGATAAAGACAAGGATGAAGACGATAAAGACAAGGATGAAGATGACAAGGACAAGGATGAAGATGAAGATGACAAAGATAAGGACGAAGATGACAAAGATAAGGATGAAGATGATAAAGACAAGGATGAAGATGACAAGTACAAGGACAAGGATGAAGATGATAAAGATAAGGACGAAGATGACAAAGACAAGGATAAAGATGACAAGGACGAAGATGACAAAGATAAGGACGAAGATAGCAATCCCGATGGTCCTGAAGGAAAAGACGAAGATGAAGATAGCAATGCTGATGAATCTAAAGCGAAGGAGGAAGATGAAGGCAACAACGCTGACGGATCTAAAGGAAAGGACGAAGATGAAGACAGCGACGCCGATGATTCTAAAGGAAAGGGCGAAGACGAAGACAGCGATGGCGATGGCGATGATTCCAAAAGAAAGGACGAAGAAGAAGACGCCAATTCTGATGGCTCTGAAAGAATGAACGAAGACGAAGACAGCAATGCTGATTCTGCGGCCAAAGTCACCATTGCGAGCAATGAGACCAGCTGGAATGAGACCGCAGGTGTCGAAGGAAATAACACTGATTTGGAATCACCATCCAACCATACCAATGTTACAGTGGAAGATGGCTTGAACATTACTGATGCTGAGCTCGGAAACGTAACATCGTTCAACAAAACTGGCTCCTTGGAGGGCAATGCTACTGATGCCTCCGACGATGGATGGAACAGTACTGGAGCAGAAGGAAATGAAACAGGTATCACTGAAGCGGGCAAGTCGACTGACATTGTCGAAGAGGGATTGAACGTCACGGGGTTGGATGGAAACGAAACAAATATCATTGAATCTGGAAACTCGACTGATATGATTGAGGATGGATTGAACGTGACTGGAGTGGACAGAAAGGAAACAGATACCACTGAATTTGGCAACTTTACAAACGCAACTTTTGGCAATGAGACATTTGTTGACGGAGACAAGGAAGGTAACTCTACCGACGCCATCAGCAGCAACTTTACAAATATCACTGAGTATGGCAACTCGACGGATGCAATCGAAGATGGTCTAAATGCTACTGGAGTGGAAGCAAACGAAACAGATATCACTGAATTTGGCAACTCTACGAACACTACGTTTGGCAATGAGACATTTGTCGATGGAGACTTGGAAGGTAACTCTACGGACACTGTCATGAGTAACTTTACAAACATCACTGAATCTGGCAACTCGACTGATATTGTCGAAGATGGTCTAAATATTACTGGGGTGGAAGGAAATGAAACCGATATCACTGAATTTGGTAATTCCACAAACACTACTTTTGGCAATGAGACATTCGTTGATGGAGACATGGAAGGTAACTCCACCGACGTCATAGGCAGCAACTTTACCAACAGTACCGAGGAAGGAATGGAGGTACTTTCCAACGCAACCTTCGGCAACAACACTGATGAAGAGGGCGATATGGAAAATGGAAGCAACGTGACTGGTGTGTTGTCGAACTTTACAAACACAACAGATGAAAGAATGATGACAGAAATCACCACCAATAGTACCAACATGACTTTGGTGGATGGCAGTAACACAGCACTTGACGACGACGTGGTGAATTCTACAGAAACAACAAATACAACCAATCTTCTGCCTGGTAACAAGACTGGAGTTATCGAAGGAACAGTCAATAGTACGACAATTCCAGAATTGAATGCTACAACGACGGGGAACTACACGACTACACTTCAAAAAACCAACAAATCAGAGACAAGCCGATGACCATGGAGACTCTGAATCAAATTAAAAAAAGCTGTACATTTTATGCTTAAGACATTATTATTATTATTATTATTATCATTATACTTCCCATGCGACCACTCCTATGCCATTTCCTTTTCAAAGGCAGATTTCCAGGCATCCACCTTTTGCACGACGGAGAGTCGTGTATTCGACGGGCTGGAACTAGGCAGCGTGACGAGCTGCACGTCTCTTCCATCATCGTGTGCCGGATCATCGTGTAACAATGATTTGTATTTGGCATGGGCTTTCTGACCAATGAATCCAATCATTTCGATGGATGGATACTTTTTCAGTAGGCCTTGGATATCATTTGGCGTATCGACAGGCTTTTGCTTCTTTCTACCCTTGGACTTTTGATGGACATTCGCCAGCACATCCCAAATACAGATTCCTTTTGCTAGAGCCAAATTCTTGACCACTTTGTAGCTCGCCATGGCTGTTTCACTCGCCGAGGAAGGATCCAAAATGGGCTTGTACGTCGGCAGATCAAACATTTTGCTCAACACAATCCACATGGATCGTTCGCAGTAAGCATATTCCGGATTCGATGGCAATGGAGATGCAGTCTCTCCAACGATCAAGACCTTGGGTGGAATGGACGGTGATAATAATGGGCCACTTGGCTTGACACTGGTAGCAGTACTCTCGCCAGTGGACAGATTGGTTCCTCGTTTGTCTGCCTTTTGATTCTTCTTGTGTACATTAGTACCCTCCTTCTTTTTGTCTCCACTCAACGACGAAGCTCCAATTGGACGAATGTATCGATATGGTTCCAATGCCTTTATTAAACCACTACTGTCATCATTTGATATATCGAAGAGTAGGACTTTTGAAAGTATCTCGGATAACAACTTTTGCAATTCATCGCGATTGTCCTTGGTCACATGCAAAACTAACACATTGTCCCGTGCTCGGACCGATTCCACGTCCGGAATGACTCGACCATACCGAGGGGTAGGAAGCGTTCCAAAGACGACCCGGCGAGTAGTCGGATTGGACGAGTCGTCTAATAGTTTGTTGACTGCTGGAATGAATTGCGGACATAACATTTCCATTTTGCCAATTTCATCCAAAATCACCAACGACGGTGACCTTTGGTTTTTGCTCGTTGTAACAGTTTCAACAGCGGAAATGGATCCAACCGCATACTTTGCCACATTGTCAATATCAACCAAGTACTTTCCCACAAATGGTTTTCCTTTTTGTATTCGATCCACCATGCGGGACAAGGCAACGCGTTGTGGTTCTGATGGTTGTTTTTGGGTTCTTGTTGCAGGAGTAGGCCAGTAAACAATGTCAAATCCTATTCGATTGCCACTCTTATTTCGACATTCTTCCGTATAGAACCCACTGATGGTCACATTACCATCTGTACCATTACACTTTTGTTGGATCGATGATTGCACACCTTTGATGATGGTGGTTTTCCCGACCGAAGGATGACCCGTCAAGAAAATGTGTGGGAATTTGAATGTTGCCATTCTGGATGATGAGCTGTGGACAACAAGACGAAGCAGAATGTGCACACACAACTATGGGAGAGAATGTTGCAAATAGTTCAGAGTCAGTCATCACGATGATGTGTTTTTCTCAGCAAGGTTTCATGCAGTACACGTGCCTATTAGTGATAGAAAATGAGTGTCAGAAGGAGCGATTTGATTGGTTGGTTTCCTCGTGACGACAGCAATTTTTGAAATTGAAGGTCCACCTTGAACCGCAGAATTTAAAAAAGATAAGATCCTTTTAGACAGCTGTTGACATCTCGTTTGTTCAGAAGCAAGCATCAATTTACCAGCTTCATTGATTCTTAGTTTTCCTTCTCAATTTGCCAGATCTGAGCCTCAGAGACAATTTAATTCTGTTCATCGTACTTGAAGAAACGACAGGTGAAATTGAATACTGTAGCATTATGTTGTCATCTAAGGCTCCTGCAATGTTCAAACTTCTGAGAAGTTCGAGACGGCTCAATCAGTCTTCTTCTACAATCCAGCATCCATTGAACCAATGGGTAGGACAATCACAAGATCGGCATACAACGATTCGTCGGCCCTTTGCCTCCAGTCTTGCCAGTCAGGTTGCCAAGTCGAAACCATTGGCAAACGTTCGGAAACAACTGTGGGAGTTCTACTTCTCCACAGGTCGGGGTGCCAATGCTCTCTTTGAAGCAATCGATCTGGACGAAAACGGATTCGTTGAACCAGTGGAACTGAAAGCATTTATGATTGAAGTCTTGAAGGATCCGGATGGCGTCGAGATTGATCCAACGGAAATTATGCCCTATGCTTGGAATCGACTGGAACAACAGGAGGCGGCGGGACAGCAATACGATATGAAGGCATTCAAGAAATGGTTGATTGCAGCCACCAAAATGAGTGCGGATACCAAAAACAGTCGAATCATGGCATACTTGGCACAACATCCACAGCAGGGCGAGCAGTATATTTCCGATGCCGAAGAGGAGGAAAATTACACATGGAATGAGGAAACCATGAGTCAATCGCTCCGACGTATGCAATATGCCGTGCGCGGAGAGGTGGTAATGAAAGCAGATCAGCTAGCAGCACAGGGAAGAGACATTCTCTACACGAATATTGGAAATCCCCACCAAGTGGGACAAGCACCTATTACTTATTTCCGTCAAACGTTGGCACTCTGTGACCTTCCTGCCGAATACGGTGTGGACCATCCTAACGTCAACGACTTGTTTCCCCGTGATGTAGTCAAACGAGCAAGGGAATACCGCGAAATCATTGGACCGAGCGGAACTGGGGCCTACACTCACTCGCAAGGCATACTTGGGCTGAGGAAACATGTGGCCGAGTTTATTCAAAACCGTGATGGCTATAAATCATATCCGGGTAACATTTTCTTGACCAATGGCGCATCGACTGCCATCTCCATGGTATTGCAAGGACTGTTGGCTAGTAACAAGGACGCCATTATGATTCCCATTCCACAATATCCAATCTACTCGGCATTGATTTCCAAACTTGGAGGACGACAGGTTGGCTACGAACTCGACGAATCTTTGAATTGGGCCGTCACGAGAGAAGAGCTCGATAAGCGATTGGCAAAGGCCAAGAAAGAAGACTTGGATGTAAAGGCATTGGCAATGATCAACCCTGGTAATCCTTCGGGTAATGTCATGACTCACGAGGATATTCAGGTCATTCTAGAGTTTTGCGATGAAAATGGAATTGTCGTTCTTGCCGACGAAGTCTACCAGACCAATGTCTATGCCGAAACTGCCCAATTTGTCAGCGCCAAAAAGGTGGCATTGGATTGCCAACTACGTGACTTGCAGCTTGTCAGCTTTCATTCGACGAGCAAGGGGTTAATCGGGGAATGCGGTAGAAGGGGCGGATACATGGAACTTCATCACATCGATCCTTACGTGCAGAGTCAACTTTACAAACTCGCAAGTGCAGACTTGTGTTCCGGTGTCGTTGGTCAAGTCATGACTAGTCTCATGCTACGACCTCCTGAGCCAAGTGACGAATCCTACGCATTGTTTGACAAGGAAATGACGGGCATTTACAATGGCCTCAAGGAAAGATCCAAGAAGCTTGTGGAGGGGCTGAATACGATTCCAGGAATCACATGCGTCCCAGCCGAGGGTGCCATGTATGCATTTCCAAGTGTGGAAATCCCACAAAAAGCCATTGAAGCTGCCAAGGAACAGGGAACTACGCCAGACAACCTGTACGCACTCAGTCTACTGGAAGAGACTGGAATTTGCGTAGTTCCAGCATCCGGATTTGGACAAAAGAAGGGCCGAGTAGGCTTTCGAACAACATTTTTGCATCCAGACACATTGAAGGCTATCGACTTGTTTGCTAAACATCACGCAAAGTTTGTGGAACAGTACTCTGATTGAAGTTATAATACTGATAGGTACAATAATAAATGATAGACAACCATTACTCCGTTGCCAGAATTCGTGTTAGTGGTGCTGGTTTGCTTGCATACGCATGCTGTGTTGAATATTTCATTTATAGACGGCTGTCGCAGCGGTCGCATTTTTGTCGTACACTGGACCGAGTGGATTCTTCGAGCAATCATATGTCGGCAAATACTTCATTATGGCTATCAGGAGGTGCATAATGCTCTGTTGCTATGAAATCGCTCTCATTTTCGTTGACCAAGCCCTCGCTATCATGAGGTAAAGTCGCCTCAATTATAACCGAACCACTTTCATTTTCGATTACCACGTCCTCGCTGTCAGGAGGTGAATTCGCCTCGATCGCTACTGACGTGCTTTCATTTTCGTTGACCAAGTCCATCGACTCATCCTCAGGGCTACCGCTTGGAGGACTCGACGTCGCTTTTTGTTCCGATGGGACCAAATCAGTCACTTGATCGGCATTCTTTGTTGCGTCAGTCATTTCTTGATCACTACTTTTGTCTTCGTGTGTTTCCACTTCTTGTCCACCGCTCTTCTCGGCATCGTCACTTTTGGGGTTTGGTTTCTCTCCTTCACGCTTCCACCTGGAGTAGACCCCAGAAAGATTCTCGATCAGCGTTTGGAACTCTCCGCGAAAGCGGACAATATCCTTCATGTTGAAGTCGAATTCTGCACCACCAGCGACAAGCCTGGAGAAAGGAGAATCACCATGCACATCTCGAAACGTGAAAGAGCGATTTCGCAATTTGAAAATGGCTAATGCGTATCGACAAACAAAGACACCACAGTCCCATGTATTGTTCTGCATTGGAACTGCATCGCAACAAGAGACAGTGTGTGAGATCTTTAGCATATCTGGACGCTAGTCGCTTCCCAATCCGCATCCTTACCTGCTGGAGTAAACAATTGAAACTTATCCTTGGTGAAAGGCTTGGTATTATCAGCATCTGGGTTTATCCGTTCCCATTCCGAGTTGAGCCAATTTTCAATCTTCTTCCGAATGGCAACTTTTCTGTGCATCCTCAACGAATCCATGAAAATCAGGCAAGGAACATCAAGCTTTGCCTTTTTGTCAAGGTCTGCCTCGTATGAGTTGCTGATGCAACCAGGGTTCACAACGGCGCACAGCGACCAGTGAAGATCTTTGTTGATCGGAATGAAAATGAACTTTTTCTCAAATATGTTGATATTCTTCTTGGCAGTCCAAGATGTCACCGCTTCTGGCCCACCCCCGGCAAGGGACGAATAGAAGTGCGACGTGAAGAAATGTAGATTGGTGTTGCTCTTGTCCTCGCTTCTTGCAATCCTTGAAGTTCCAAAGACGTATTAGCCATGTGGATGATGGAGAAGCCAACGACATCCGCTTTCTGCGTAATACGTACCATTGCATCCAAAAGTCAACTAGAGAATCATTGAGCCACTCTTCGGGTTGGAGTCTTTCGTAATCTTTGACACGCAAGGTCACATAGTGCTGCCGCACTTTCACTTTTGAAACTGTGTCTTCCTTCATATCGACCAAGTCTCCAGATGGAGTATTCGAAATATGCATTTTGCTGGCTTCTTCTTGATCCGACTCGTTGTCCGACTCGTCCGAACTGTAACCACGGTTGATCTTCAGCTTTCCGCTTGGCTCGTGCAAGCCATCCGCAGCGGCTTCGATTTCTGTTGGATCGCCGGTAAAAGGATACACCAGAAGCACATTTTCAGGTCCACGTCCCTGTAGAAATGAGGACTGGGTTTCAATTGCAATTCTAGATGTTGCCATTCTCTGCGAGTCGTCGACTAGTGCCTCGGCAAATGACAACGCTTCTTCTTTATCGATCCTGTCCAGATGGCAAATTTCAGCAAGATGGTCTTCCATCTTGGTGCGAAAATGATCAAAGTCAGCATCTACTGGAAACTCAAGTATGATAAACCGTTCCTTCTTTGGCGCATCTTCACTTTCGGGTTTGTATTTATTCAGGTGTTTGTCAAGATTTTTCGATCCTTCGCACGGAATGGCTCGAATCGCTACAAAGTTGAAATCAACGGAATGGGCAGAGGGTTCGTCGTCATCTCTTTCCTTCTTTTCGTAGCATTTGAATTCTTTCACAGTTTCTCGATTCAGCTGGAAGGAAATCTCTTCTACCCCGTAGTTTGAGTTTCGTCCTCGACGCCCTGGCCTCTTAAAAAATAGGATCAGCTGGTTATTGCGACGCGAAAAGGTCAACCGGCAGCCGTTGCCAGAGACCTTCTTTCCTAAAGCAATTCGACACAAATCGTACTGCAGCAAACAATGATGAGAATGTTTAAAAAGCAAGAAAATGAAACCGCAACTGCACTCACTTCCATGTCATGGAGTTCCTCATGGTCCTCTTCCTCGCTGTCGCTGCTAAGCACGATCGGCTCGTCCTCATTTGTTGCTGGCTTCTTTTTCTTCTTCAACGTTCTCCCTTGGTTTCTTCTTCTGCTTGCTTCCAGCATGTCATCTTGTTGCTGCATCTGTTGCGCCAAGATGTAATCCTCACGCTCCTGACTACTATGCGATCTGGTGCCATAGCGTGTCGATATCCTACCACTGTTTCTACCACTAGTCCTAGCACAAAACTCTCGGGATTCTTGAGACGATGTCGTTTCTTGACTACGTGCCTCCGTTGCTGTAGAGGCACCTGGGATCACGCGCTTTCCCTTTCCTGTAGCATTCAATCAGAAAGTGAGATTAAGGGTACCGTACAATAGATCAACACGGGTAGGAGCCATCGGTACTTACGCGCATTCGGTTTGGCACCATTTACCTTGGTAATTTGAAGCGTAAGACTTGACGGATCCATACCTACTTTTCGCAATGCGTTTTGGAGTATCCGATCTTTGGACATCTTGCGCGTTGGAGTAATTTCGAAATCCGTGTCGATAGCGACGTCATCAACCTGTGCTATCTTTCGGGCCCTTCTAGACGCCTTGGCATCTTCTGGACTATATGATTCCTCGTTCGTGCTCTTACTTTGCCGTTTTGCGGCAATGTCGCCCCAGAATTTGTCTTCGTCTTCGCCGTCGGCCTGGCTCGAAGACGATTTTGGCGTTGCTCCATTTTTCCATTGCCCAACCTTCTGATCAAAGTCTGCCATAATGGCATCCGTGCTGGTATCTTTACCTACCGCCAAGTCAGCAGGTAGAGCTGTATCGGAAGGTGTTTTCGGACCTGGTTCGTTCGCGTTGTACAACTGCATGTCGTGGTACTGCATATCGGGATGCTGTATGTCGGGGTAATTCATGCCCGGGTGGGGCAATACTTTTGGATGGCCACTCGGTTCGTTGTTTTCGAAATATTTGCTTTTTGTGTTTGCGTTGGTACCATCATTCTCATCGTCGTCGACATCCAATACGATTGGTTGGGTTCCTGCAGCATCTTTTCGAGAAGCCTTCTTCTTCTTTTGGTGAAAGTTATTGATGTCTTCCATATCCGTATTCTTTCGAGTCTTGGCAGCGTGCTGAGCCACTTGGAGTCTTGCGGCAGGTTTGCTCTTTCGTACACTACCCTTGGGAAGAAACGAGAAGTTTTCTTCACTGTCGCTATCCCCTTCTGTTTGATTGCCACCAGCCTCGTCCACATCGGAAGTCTGGTAAAGATTGTTCCGAATGACGTCCTTGAGCCCTTGGCGTTCTCTCTCTAGCTGCTGCTCTTGTAATGATTTTCGCCGAACTGTATCTGGTTCGTCTGGTGATTTTGTCTTATCATCGTCTGAAGAAGACGAAGAATCAACATCACTGTGAAGAGCATGCTTGGTAGGACTTTGGGCCTTGACGCCATCGTCATCCGATGGGGTGTCCGGAACTGCTTCTTTTACCTCTTGTGTCACGTGACCAAGGAGTCCATAGATACCAGTGGTTGGCTTTTCGGTCACTGGTTTGGCAGCTTGCTTCTTCGAACCTACTTCAGCAAACAAATCTGACTTTCGCTTTGACCTATTGCGTTTCAGTTGATTTTGGGCCGTGCTTTCGTCTTCTGTATTGGAATCAGAATCTGCCAAATCAATGACCTCGGTGGCTTTCTTATGTGCCCCATTTTGTTGCTTAAGCTTGTTTCTTGTTTGTGGGACGTTTGCGAGACTGTCGGTTTTGACATTTCGCCTATGTCTTTTGCTGTTGTTGGAAGTGTTGGAAGTTGAGGAATCATCCGAAGATCGCTTCCTACCAGTAAATATCGTCTTGAACCCTTGAATAAGAGTTTGCCCCAGTGATGGATTACTCGGCGGTTCTTTCTCACGATACCTGACCTTTCTTGGAATTTTGTCACTCATACTGCTGCTTGGCCCTCCTTGAAGTATTTGCGCTCTTTCCAAAGGACTAGCAACTTTTTGGCCTTTCTTTCTTCCATTTCTTTCATATATCGATTTCACTGCGGGTGCTACCAATGCTTCGTGCGCGTACTCTGACTTTGTGAACTGGAGTGGATTCATACCATTGAGCGGTGATTTCTTCCTTTCGTGTCTACTTGACTGATGCGTGGGCTGTCGATCATCTTCAAAGTCCATGCTGTCATCTTGCGTGCGGCGTCTGTTGTTACTGCGAGAGCCATTTTGATTGCCTCGATCATGACGACCTCGACTTGACTTGGGACGCGGCATGTTGGCACGATCCATGCTTTCTATTGATCTAGATTTCCGCTGAAGTCCTGGAACATGAAAACTTTGATTCTCGAACAATCAGTCGCGCTATATTTTTTTAAGGCAGTTTCCTTTTTCGTCCTCAGCGCTTATTGCTTGTTAGTGTCCCTTGTCTTTCTGTTGCTTAAATGATAGAAGGAACGAATCTCTCACTGTCTACCTACGGAATGATGGACAAGACAAAGAGCAAAGACAATGAAAGAAAACATTCAGGTTGATTTTCAATTTTTGTTGCTGCGGTTATGGGGCTGTGACAGTCCGTTGAGTCGAACCAATTGCGCGCCATAAAATAAATTTTGATCGGGAACATTTCATTTTGGGAACCTTACTTATATTTAGACTTCCTACCTTTCTCCATCACAACATAACCTCGCAAGTAAAATAATTCAGTTTATTGTACCTATTCTTTATCCTTGGCTGTATCACATGATTTTTGATTCTGTACTGAATCCATTCTGTTTCCGATGACTTTCCTCCTCATGGTGAGGATACGCGCGTCTGTGACTCTGTCGACTTGTTGCGCTCAGGGAGCATTCCCTCCCAGTCTTGTAAACATATATGTTCAATAATAACCTAATTGTAGATTGGATCCGCCAAGGAACTCGGCATTTCCACATCGGCCAAGAAAGCCTCCAACAACGACTTGGTTTTACTCCATGCGGCCGCGGCCTTTTTGGCGTCTCCCTGTTTGCCAGCCTCTTCAATAGCATCAAAGCTAGTCGAAAGTTTCTTGAAACTTTTGACAGCAGGTGTATTGTCCGGTGGCTTGCCAGCCTTGGTAAAGGTATTGGCCAGGAGCATTCCGTCGCCACCTTCAAATTCTTCCTTTTTTATGCTACGATGGTATTTTTTTAAATTAAAATGAAGAGTGGGAGAATCAGATTGCGATAAGCGATGATCGTTTTGGATTATTCAAGGAAAAAGATCAAATAACAAGAGTCAGTGAATACATGCTTCTGCAAAACATAATTGACGGTTGCCACAAAAATAGCTGGTCCTTCAACGACAGAAGAAAGCAGAAACTCACCGAATTCCTCTCAGATCGACCAACGCTCCATAGGTTCGACCCACTGCATCAGGTTCTCTACGTTGGAACTGAATGAAAAAGTTGACCCAGGCACTCCCTTCCGTTTCACCCTTGTTGATGGCCTTTCCGAGCGTGTTAAAGTCTCGGACATCGGCCACAATCCGTTCCTTGTACTGACGTTTCAATTCAGCCTTCGTGGCAGGGGATCGACCAGCATAAGCCGAGCTGCCAGATCCATCGAACGCAAAGGAAGGAGATGATGATGATGATGATGCAATCAATATGGAAGACGTCATTCCAACCAAATTGGTCAAGAGATGTCTTCTGTTTTGGTTCAAGTTGCCTTGAGTCGGTGGAAGCATCTTTTGTTGATGCTTGTTGGGTGTGACAGAATAAGCTTCTCCATCACAAACGAGTAGTAGGAAGAGAGGGATGCCAAACCGCAGTTGAGAGAGCATCGTGGATTTCTTGTAGTGTCAATGGCAAAGAAGAGGAGAGGTAGTACTATATTCTGTATGGAGGTGGATCTTTACAGTCGACTATGATGACGACATTGATTCAGAAAGAACGAGTGACAGACAGGCCAGTTCATTGAGTCCATTGCGTCGAATCAATCATTTGGTCAATTGTTTCATTTATAGTTTATCATTAGTTGTGCCGCAAAAGAGTTACAACGCATAGGAACGGCCTGAATGTGTACCGGTAGCAACTTGTGATGTGATCGGTTGCAGCAGTCACTGAAAGATGAGTTTGGTGGAAAATCCATGTTTATTTTCTATTATTTGATATATTGTTGTTATTATACAAGAGACATGGTAAAATTGGTTCTGCTGGCTCTCCGCCTCTTCACCAGCCACAACGGATGGAAAACTGCACAAGACAGCCAGAACGGTTGTACCGCCCGCGCCCGTTAATGGATAAAGGCAAGCTTGCCTGTCATGCGGTAAGTAACTCTGTTGACATACGCGTCGTCTTCGATCTTGTTTTGTCGAGTCATGGAGCTGGAATCCTTGAGAATGGATTCAACGGCTCCAAAGTAGCCTTTGCATAGCTCCAAGACTTCTTCTTCCACCCAGACTTCTCTCATGGCGTCCTCAAAGTTCTTCTCCAAAGCTTCGTATTGATGTTTGGGAAAGCGGCCTTCTTTGAAGATGAGATGGTGCCTCAAAATCAGTTTGGACCGAAGGGTTTGGTATTCAGCTGGTGAAACATCGACGAAGGATGTCAGGATCATATCCTTTTGAAGATCAAGGAGGTCCTTCTCAGCGAGACCCTTGTAACACTTCCTCAGCAAACGATCCTCTCGGATGCGTTCGCAAAAGGAGATGACCAAGAATTGAAATTGATCTTCACCTCCAAGCTTGTGCACAATGTCGTCTTTGAACTTGGATTTTTCAAAGTTGACGAGCGCGTTGGGGCTGCGAAAGATGCTTTGCTTTTGCGACATGATTGTGATGAAATGATAGTTTGAAAATTTATGAATGAAATTGAATTTGAATTTGTGAGAAGAGAGTTTGGAATGTGAAAACCAGCTCAGGAGACATTCTCTCGGTTCGTGCATTCGCTTGAGAAGTCACTTTTGTTGGGTAATGTTTCCGGCGAGGAACATCCCTACCGTACCTATGGGCATTTTTCGCATTATTCGTAGTTTCCATTTTCGCATCTCCAAGGGTCCCAAAAGGAGTAAATGTCACACTGGAGTGCATTTTCCGGCAGTACCATAGGTACGTGTACCCAGTTCCTATTTTAAGACCGCAGTAGTGTTAAACATGGATTGTTTCTGTGCCGTACAGTAGGTGTTTCTTTTGGCTTGAGCGCACGGAGAAACACTTCCCACAAAATGACATATTGAATATGTACGAAACCACCCGGGCGAATAAAGTAAACGGCTTTGTTTCCCAACCAAGTCATTTTGAAGTCATCATTCGATAACCATTTAGAAGGGAGACGGAAGAGCGGACGGGCTGTGAGAAGGAAACGGGAGATACTCATACCTCATACGTAGGTACAAGCAGAGAGCTGGAATATAGGTTCTGAATTATATTGTAGGTTAATGTTGATGGGGGTCATGTTTGCCCTCAACAGATATACCGTAATGAATAAAGTGGCAACATATATAAAATGAGTAGGGTGGCCACTGTTAGTAGCAATTTACAATAATGTGGCCTGTTTTATTGTAGCTACTAGAAAATGAGTTTGGCTGGTGCATAATTATATTTATTTTCTAATGTTTGCTATTGTTGCAATAGGAGATGGTAAAATTAGTTGTGGGTCTTCCGACGGGTCGCCTGCTAGTGGACAAAGAGAAGCTTTCCCGTCATGCCGTAAGTCAATCTGTTGACGTAGGCGTCATCTTCGATCTTGTTTTCTCGAGTCATGGAGCTGGAATCCTTGAGAATGGATTCAACGGCTCCAAAGTAAACCTTGCATAGCTCCAAGACTTCTTGTCCCACCCAAACTTCTCTCATAGCATCCTCAAAGTTCTTCTCCAAAGCTTCGTATTGATGTTTGGGAAAGCCGCCTTCTTTGAAGATGAGATGGTGCCTCAAAATGAGTTTGGCTCGAAGGGTTTGGTATTCGGCTGGTAAGACATCGACGAAGGATGTCAGGATCATGTCCTTTTGCAGATCAAGGAGGGACTTGTCATCGAGCTTCTTGTAGCACTTCTTCAGCAAACGATCCTCTCGGATGCGTTCGCAAAAGGAGATGACCAAGAATTGAAATTGATCTTCACCTCCAAGCTTTTGCACAACATCGTCTTTGAACTTGGATTTGTCAAAGTTGACGAGCGCGTTTGGGCTGCGGAAGATGCTTTGTTTTCTCGTCATGATTGTCATGAAATAATAGCTTGGAAATTTATGGGTGAAATTTTTAAAATTTGTGAGAAGAGAGTTTGGAATGTGAAAACCAGCTCAGGGGGATATATTTCCAGCTCGTTCACTTTGGCAAAAAGGAGTAACAGTGATACATGTACTGGATTAAATTTTCCGGCAACACTCAGAGCTCCGACTAATCAAAATCGAAGTGTGTCACTTTGGGAATCTTGAGTCGGACGCAGCATTAATTGGATGGTTTTCATATCGAAGGTGTTTCTTTCTATTTCGGAGAAACACATTTACTCACTCAGGCGAATAAAGTTAGTATTTGCAGTCATTTTGATTTTCAAATTTGCAGTCATTTTGAAAAGGTTGAGACGGGGGGCCGGAGGGGCTGTGAGCGGGAAGTGGGAGGTGCTGATACAGAGCTGAAGAATGCCTTCATTCATACAGTTTGCAGAATATGGATGCTTGAGTCCTATTTCGCCTCAACAAATATCATATTTTTTTATTTTAAAAAGATATAGAAAGAGATATAAGATGAGCATTGATTTCAATATTGCGTTCGGTTGGTGTATCTACAAGTAGGCCGCCTACCGGTAGAAGATGATGTGTGTGGAGAAAATGTATGTACTCTAGTATTTGTAATTGTTACAACAGGAATTGGTAAATCTAAATTGGTGAGTCTTCCCACGAATGGAAAACTGCACAGGCAGGCAAATGTGACACCGAGTGTGTCATCATGTTGTGTCACTAGTGGACAAAGGCAAGCTTGCCTGTCATGCCAAAAGATAGTCTGTTGACGTAGGCGTCATCTTCGATCTTACTTCGTCTAGTCATTGAGCTGGAGTCTTTGAGAACCGATTCAATGGCTCCAAAGTAGCCTCTACATAGCTCCAAGACTTCTTCTTCCACCCACACATCTCTCATAGCATCTTCAAAATTCTTTTCCAAGGCTTCATACTGTTTCTGGGGAAGGCGGCCTTCTTGGAAGGTGAGATGATGCCTCAAAATGAGTTTGGATCGAAGAATTTCGTATTCGGCTGGTGAGACATCCACGAAGGATGTCAGGATCATATCCTTTTGAAGATCAATGAGAGATTTGTCATCGAGGTTCTTGTAGCACTTCTTCAGCAAGCGATCGTTTCGGATGCGTTCGCAAAAGGAGATGACCAAGAATTGAAACTGGTCTTCACCGCCAAGCTTTTGCACAATGTTATTCTTGAACTTGCATTCTTCAAAGTCGATCAATGCGCTGGAGGTTCGGAAGATGCTTCGTTTTTTCGCCATGATTGTGTTGAATTGGATAGCAACTGAATTTGTGAGAAGGTTGTGTCGAAGAAGTTAGAATATGAAAACCAGTTCCCGCCCTCCATTCAAATGGCAATCGCAGTTTGAACTCACGCACAATGACGTTGTTTAATATCCGGTTAGGAACAGCACTTATGATACGTTTAGCGCAAATGGACATCTCTTAGATTCGAGGATGTTCGAACAATATCTAGTCGAATTACCGGCAGCAAACGGAGAAATAGCATTCACAGTTCTTATATATTTTATACCGGTATATTCGAATATATATGTAAACTTAATCAGGCAATCCGCGTCAGTCTCATTCGTGATCATTGTACCAGGTACGCGTGGTGGGTTGACCGCAAGACGAGGACTAGAGAGCGGCGGAACTCAATGGT
Source organism: Cylindrotheca closterium (assembly GCA_933822405.4). NCBI lineage: Eukaryota > Bacillariophyta > Bacillariophyceae > Bacillariales > Bacillariaceae > Cylindrotheca > Cylindrotheca closterium. The sequence continues at coordinate 243,158 of CAKOGP040000779.1, read as the reverse complement.
ACGGCTGGTTACTGCTGGAGGCCGCATTGAGCAGTACATTGCATTGACGTGGCTCCTGGGCGAAGAAATGGAAAGGCACTACTGTACCCGGAATGATTGCTGTGGGATGCAAGGTACAGTAGGTGGTGAAATGATTGCAACGATATGGAAGTTTGTGTAAAATTGGCCAAAAAATATCATCACAAGGTCGTGAAAAATTGGCAAAAGAATACGACAAAAGGTTGCGAAAAATAAAAAAGAATACAACACCTGGGATTCCAACGTGGTCCCCCACCGTAGTACTAACCAGGCCCGAACATGCTTAACTTCGCTGAGCGGACGGGAAGCGGTGCTGTCATGTTGGTATGGTCGTATCCGTCACTCCGCTGGGTTATGTAATATACAAACCGACAGATGCGGAAATGGAAAGTGAGAATACAGTATGCTTGCTGAAAAGAAACGATATACTACTGTATGTCGTGTAACGATGACGATGTTGGGCACTACCCCTTCGATTTTTCGGTCCCTATCATGTGCCATCGCTTGCTTCTCCGTTTCAAGTGATGCATGAATTTGTATCATGAGAGAGGAGAGGAACAAAATTTGAATACACAACGCTTCAAACGGTTCGTGTTGGAACCGAGCACAACATATCATCGTTCCACAACGCATGTCTATTCCCACGTCACTCATCAGTTTGTGTTGCAAATCAAAATGAACCTTTTGGTGAGTGCGTACCTTTGTATTACTCAACGAGGATGAAATTTTGCTGGAGTGTACTCGAGGACGCCGATTCCTGTTGAAGTTGAGCCTCTCAAGCTCAACGTTGTTTCTATGATATGCACCAATGCAGTCCATACATTGTCAATAAATATGTGCCAAAAATATAACTGAAGTTTTGGCTCACCCTAGTAGCTTGGATCATAATCCCATTGGAATGAAATTCATCATGAAAGCCACCGGTCGCCTTCTATCCTTCCCCTACATTGTTCTCACGGCAATGGTTTGTTCGCAGAATGTATCTGCTGACGACACAGATCGTTTCAACTATCGTGAAACCGTCGGAAACAACTACGGTCCCAAAGATTGGGACAAGGTCACTTGTTTGAATATGGAAAGCTGCCAAGGGTGGCCCGATGGATACGAACTGGGTGTTGGCTGGGAACTCGGCGACAAGAATAACTGCAGATGGTGCCCAGCTGATGGAAATCATACCTGTGGAGTGCACCATCAGTCTCCCATTGACCTCTTGCGAACTGCAGCAGAAACGGGGCATGATACTGAATGTTACGACTATCACTGGATTGTAAGTAGTGTGCTTGTTCTTAAGAAATCTAGTTGTGTTAGATATGAATTTGGTGCTAATCGCTTTACACATATGCAGGCCTACGAAGACGGAGCCTGCAAGTGGAATCACATGGTCAAGAACGGATACACCACTCCAAGTCAAAGTTTTCGAATCAATCGTCATGGACTTCAGATTGTGACTCCCGTTGATGAAAACACTGGAGAGCTCCAGTGCGAAGGATCTACCGGACGCCAATTTCCCCGTTTGGACTATCCCAAAGGATTTCCTGACTGGTGGTACCTTTCTCATACTGACATTACCGTGCCAAGTGAACACACGCAGTCGGGAAAACGCTTTGCGGCCGAAGTCCACTTGTCCCATTTTTATTCTGTGGAACATGACACTCGCCAGGTTGGAAAGGTGGCCATCTTGCTGGATGTGGAGGACGGTGCAGAACACCGTCGACGATGGGGATTCTTGGACAAGCTCATTTGCCAATGGCGTGAAGTGGAGGAACAGACTCGTCAAGAATGTGGTTTGGAAAGTGCTCCTCCATATCCAGGTTGCCGTAATCCTGCCCGCCAGGAGGACGAAGTCATTCCTCCAGTCAACGATCCATATCCCTTTATCAATTGCGATACCATTGAAAATCATCAACGAATCTGCAAACCAACTTCCTGCTGCGAAGCGGAACGATCGAGCACGGAGTATTGCGTGAACGATATTTATGGGAGGTACGGAGATGACATGGTCGGGTCAATCTGCTGGTGGTGTTGTCCCAACAAGCTGTTGGATCGTGAAGACCCACCTCCGTCTTTATTTCCCATTTCCAGTGGTCCAACTACTACTAGTCCGACTTCTGCCACTCCGTCAACTACCGGCCCGACTACGTCAAGCCCAACTGCTGCAATTGCTCCTACAACTTCTGCCCCAAGCACCCACAGTCCATCCTTTTCTGAAGTACCAACAAGCGAAGTGGAAATGACCATTTCCCCTTCCCAGTTCCCATCATTGGAACCTTCATTAGTTCCATCTTCGGTTCCATCTGTGCTACCTGATGATCCGTTGATTGACTGTGAGCAGTATGATGGCCTTCCAGGAATTGATATGCGACGAATTTGCAAGGATGACAGTTGCTGCGACCCAGCCCGGTCGGCAACGGACCACTGCCACTATGTCTATTCCCTATTTGGAGACCAGATGGCGAAAGTTTGTTTGGCATGCTGTGATCCTCCGAAACACATTGGCCCACCACCTCCTCCGCATCCAACCTATCCCGAAATTGATTGTTCTTTGGTACCGAATCCATATCGCATGTGCAAACCAAATTCGTGTTGCGGTCCCGTCCGATCTGATTCTCAATACTGTACCCAGACCTACATTGACTTTGGCGAGGTCATGGGAAGTATTTGCTGGTATTGCTGCTCCGAGCCAAAGGAAGTCGATCCATGGGTCTTGCCTCCAACTGTTGAACCAAGGCCAATGGAGGGTCCCACCGGACTGCCAACTGGAGCACCAAGCCATGAACCCACGTCAACTTCCACACGGGTGTCCACGCCCACTGTATACCCACACAAAAGCAATGCCCCAAGTCAGTCTTCTATTTTCAATCCCCAAACCTCTTCCCCCACTACTACCACTCTAACTCCTAGTCACGAACCCACACTCCACACGCCGTGGCTGTGCTCGGAATTTGATGGAACCAATGGCATTGATATGCGGAGAATTTGCAAGGATGGGGGATGCTGCGACCCGATTCGTTCTTCTACCGATCACTGTCACCATGTTTACAAGTTCTTTGGTGATGCAATGAAAGATTTCTGCTCTGATTGCTGCCAAAAGGAACTAGCTCCGCCGCCACCAGTCCACAAGGTCTATCCACCCATTGATTGTACCCTAGTGAGTAATCCTTTTCGGATTTGCAAACCCACGTCGTGTTGCAATGAAGAACGATCGACGACTCTGTATTGCCAAGACGTCTACGAGACCTATGGTGATGCCATTGGAAGCATTTGTTGGTATTGCTGTTCTCTTCCAAAGGAGGTGGGACCGACGGGCTTTCGTCGATTGGAATCTGATGGCGGCACACGCACGAAAATTGCTCATGCAAACAGTGTTGACGAGATTCAAGAGAAGGATATCTTGCTGCCACATGGTCTCTGGACCCAGGACCTCCAAATGGATGCATCCAATTTCGAAATTGCAGATGACATTGAGGAGCAACACTTGGGCAGCATCGAAGCGTATCGAGAGAAAAGAGACGCAGAGAATGAAGAAAAGCAAGAGGGTTCCTTGCGAAGACTCCAGAGTAGCCAAGCGAGCGGTGACAATTACATTAATGTGCCCTACAGTCCGTATGAATGGATGAGAGAAGTTCGAACGGAGTATTACTTTCGGTAAGTTTGGAACGGTTGTCATGGATGTTGCTTTGGGTTGGTTCGCTCACCTTCGCGGTATCGTAGATACGAAGGCGCCCAAATGGTCCCGCCGTGTTTCGAAACTGTCCACTATCGTGTTATGAAGGATCCAATTCGCATCCATCCCATCCAATTGGTGGAATTGGAACGCTTGTTGGCCTGGCGAATTGCCCCGAAGGGTTCAGGACCGAACGAATGCCAGCGGGACACTGCAGGTCGGGAACGCCCTGGCAGCAATGGCAATGCTGTGGATTTGAACCGCCCCTTGCAAGACTATAGCAACATTCACCGAAAGGTCTTTTGTGAGTGTATCGATTGGGAATCCAAGTGGACCGAGGATCAAAAGTGGTGCCAACTGGACAAGAAGACTCGATTCTTTGATCGGCCTTTCAACTTTCTTTAGACATACCGTATATCAAAATATAATATCAATTCTCAATTATACTCTATCATCAAGCCTGAGGCTACTTGATGATGTGTTTTGATTGATGACGCATTATCACCAAGAAGTGTTTCAACCAACCAACCAATATGGATAGATTTATTTCTAAAGCAATCCATTACAATTATATGTTTTTAAACTTTTTACAATTCATCACCCACGGATCCTGGAGGTGTCGCTCCCTTTGGTCCACTGAACTCTTCCCACGAAATGAATCCATCTCCATCCTTGTCTTCTCGTTCCATCAAGTCATCGGGCATGGCAGATCCCTGCATCTGAAAGTAATCTGCAAGTTCCACAGGCGACAACTTGCCATCTCCATCTTCATCCAAAAATCCAAACAAATCCGGTTCGTGTTCATCTTCCGGCAAGCCTTCGTCGTCCGCAACGTCCACCACTTCTACATCAAACCGAAGAGTGGCTCCACCGGGAATGAGACCTCCTCCCGCCCCACGACTTCCATATCCCAACAGGGGTGGAACAATTAGCGTCGCCTTGGCACCCTTACACAATCCCAACAACCCATGGTCCCATCCCTGAATATATTATAATGAAAATATTATGGAAGCAACAAGGGAAACAAAATAAAAATCAGAACGAGGCCGTGCATGTAGGATAAGGAAAACCATCATAAAATACGCAAATATAATTCAAAATGCTGGAACAATCGATCACATATAATACCTTGATGACTTGTCCCTTTCCGACGGTAAAATCAAAAGTTTTGCCACGCTTGTCCGAAGAATCAAAGACTTCACCCGCAGTTCCAGTCTCGGACGATTCGTCAATGCTTCCCGTGTAATGCATCTGCACGTAATTGCCCTTTTGAATCTTGTCGACGTTGTCACATTCCTCAGGTCCGTCAGTTACCGTCGTGGATAGCGAGATTGCTGCATTTGTGACCGAAACTGCTGCCAAGAAGCAGAAGAGTCCAAATAGAAGGCGGTGTTGTCGTTGTGGACCTGGCATTGCTAATCGTTATAATAGTGTTGAATGGTATTATATATGACTGAATAAAAGATGTGTTCCATCAAGTCCCGCGGGAGTGAATCAAATCTCACGCCACCATTAGAGGTAGGTATAGCCAAATTCAACAAAGCAATAGAATAATAGATAGTGCTGCATGAATAAAACTTCTACATTAAAAAAGAATCCATCCCAATCCAGCTACCATACTCCTCTAGTAGTCTCAATCAATCTATAGTTCATCGTGAGCTGGTGGCGAGGCTCCCTTGGGACCAGTAAACTCCTCCCAACTGACAAAGCCATCCTTATCCTTATCTTCATCCTCCCACAATCCATCTGGCATTGTTCCACCTTGGTTCACAAAAAAGGCTTCAATTTCTGGTTTGGATAGCTTTCCATCTCCATCTTCGTCCAACATTTCAAACAAATTGGGTTGTTCGGGGTCCTTGTCGCTAATCTCCACGACTTCGACGTCGAAATTCAAGGTGGCGCCTCCAGGAATGGCATCACCAGCTCCTTGGGCACCGTACCCCATGTCGGGGGGAATGACCAAAGTAGCCTAATGAAAAAAGTTTATTATAAAGGAATGCAACGAGATGAGTTTTTTGGTTTCACGACGAGGAGTTTCAGCAGAACCAAAACGAGTCTAAATGCTGCATATAAAAGGGAGCACCTAGCAAAAGCGCGTTCCATTCTTGTTTCCCACTAGCTTTACTCACCTTGGCACCCTTGCAGACACCAATCAAACCTTCGTCCCAACCTATGAATCATGATGCCAAGATATATGATAAAGGCAAACGCTGTGAGCCACTTTCTTTGTGTTGGGATGAATCCAATCCACGCCCACACCAAACTAGCAATGACGAACGAACGAACGAACGAACGGATGAACGAACGAACCTTTAATGACCATTCCTTGTCCAATCTTGAAGTCAAACGTGTTGCCACGATCCCGAGAAGAATCAAATTGCATTCCCTTTTCACCAGTTTCCGAGGATTCGTCAATGGTTCCGGTGTAATGCATGCTCAAACTATCGCCGACCTTGACTTTGTTCTCGTCATCGCACTCCGTGGGACCTTCGTACACGTTGATGGAGAATTCCGTGGCGGCGGTGGCCATGCTCGAAAGAGCGGATAGGCACAAGAGAGTTGCAGTAGTCTTCATGATTGCTAATATATATATATAAGGTTGTGGAGGGTACGAGTACCTGGTACAGTATGGATGAGGCAGAGGAGAAGCAAAATCCATCCGCGTATTATTGGCATTCGTGCATATTCATTTGGATTTTCTCATTTTTTCATTCCGAATTCCTACTCTTTTATGCTTCCACGTGTCGATACCAATCCAAAGGCGGGTTGACGGACCGACCCACTCCGCCTTCTGTTTGAGTCCGGTCGTGTGTGTCACATTCAAAATAAACGCCGAGAAACCAAAAATTCATGGAGATGGAGCTGTATTCTTTGAGACGGGTTCAACGATAGATACAGTCTCTCTCTACACGTATTATATATGGGCAAACACAAGTGCCATAAACAACCATTACTCAACAAGCCAAAAAAGTCGCCAACCTGAAGCTTATAGTATCAATCCAATTCGAAAAGATTGATTGTTGAAACATATTGCTGAATGGATGTCAACGTATTGAGTACACTGTACTGTATGAATATCAATCAATAAGAAAACCATCATCGTTTTGAAAATTTTCCAACAATGTTTTATTTCCAACGAACGATAGCCCGTCAAGAAAGCTTTTCTTCCATGGTAGCCTTTCTCAGCAGCTCTTCTCTCCTATTATGTGTCCTTCTGATTCTTACTCTCCAACTTGACACTGCTAATGCTGCTGCTGCTGCTGCTGCTGCTGCTGAAAACAACAAACAACTCTTGAATGCTTATCGATCGGCACCCAACAGTGTGGAAACCGCCATGCTGCCCCAACGATCTTACTTTTTTGAATTTCCACTCGAAGATGCCTCCTTTGCGGCACCCAAATTGGCACCTCTTTGTTCCAATCGATCACCCTTTTCCTTTTTGTTCAAGAGAGGCACCAATGCTCACTTTCGCAAGATTTTGGTGGAATTCGAAGGAGGACCGGCTTGTTTTGGTTTGGATTGTGGTTGCAATGGTGCCCACTCGCGACAAACACCCTGGAAGGACTATTTAGATCAATACTACAGTGATGCTACACCAACCACAACGAAAGCTTTGCCAAATTTAGGCACTTGCAGCGGAATTGTCCCCAAGTTTCTGGAGGTATTGAGTCCACGCTTGTTTTATGGGAATTCCACAACAGCAGCAGCAGCAGCAGACGACAACGATGATGATGCTGGTGGTGATGTACCCTTGGGCATACGTCAAAGCAACAGCAACAAGACCAATTCTACAAATGACGATTCCACTTTTTGGTGGCAAACCTTGAGCAATGATATTGACGAATGGAGCTATCTACTAATTCCTCATTGTAGTATGGATTGGTTCTTGGGATATCAAGCCCAAGGACGTTGGAGTGGCTGTGAACTGGACGGACCCGATCCACCCTTTGATGGCCCTTGGTGGGATGCCCCCGTCTATCAAGGACGCGAACGGATTTGGCATCGAGGCAATGCCAATTTGGAAGCGGTATTGGATTGGCTAACCACACAGTTTGGTTCCTCCTTGGATGCCATGATTACGGTTTCCGGAGGCAAAATTGGGGGATGTAGCACCAATGATCCGGAATATACTTCCACCATTGCGCCAATGGTCTTTGCCAAGGAAGCAGCGGAGGCCTTTCAATGGAACGAACCGTCTTCCGTCTTGGCCATTTTGGAAGGATCGAGTCTCTTTAGTCCCAATTTACCTTCCAATCAGGTTTTGAACGAGCCTTGGAATATCAACAAGGTTTTGTCGGAGTTTTCCAACCTTGCTTCTGATGTGGGACAAATGATTGTCGAAGCACCAGAAGTGATGGATGTTGCCTGGATGGCATCCTCTTCCAACAATACTATGGAAGCACGGGCATTGACCAACTTGCAAGAAGCGAAACCAGATCGTTTTCATGTGTACACACCACCACCTTTGGCCGACGATACAGACTCGTCGTCTTGTCCAAGATTTGCCTTTTCGGATTTATCCAGCGAGGAAGCAGTTGCCTTTTTCAAACAAGTGGTCAAGACAAAGAGTTGGCAATCCAGTTTGGATACTGCCGACAGCAGCAGTGCCAATGATGTTGACAATATCACCGCTTTACAGGCCAATGATGATCAGTCAGGAGACACGACGGTGAAGCGATTAGGCTATCTATCGATTGTCATTTTGTTCCTCGGAATATTGGCATTGGCATGGATCATGTACTTTTGCCTCAAGCGTCGGCGGCAACAGCAAGGCTTGCCGCCACCACTTTCACCCAATGAGCTTTGGATGAAGGCACTGACCTATTATCCAGCTTGCTTTTTACTAGTTTCGATTGCATTTCCCCTTGCGTTGAGTCTGGTAGGCTTTGCGCGATCCGGCTACAGCATTGATGTCAATTTGGATTTTGAATCCTATTTGGACATTTCGAGTGAATTGGATATCGTGGCAAACAACTATGCCGCCGCGCAACAATTCCAGGAGGATTCAGTCTCGGAGGCAAGGAGCCAATGCCGGACCATGGGTGGGGACGTTGACAGTCGCCGTCGACTTCAGCTATGGGACGACATGGAGGGGGAGAAGGAGTCGTACGCTTGGGATACGAGCCATAGGAGATTGCAAGACAACAATGGCGCAACAACTACCAGCGAACGGATAGCATACATTACTATTTACATCATTTATCAAAATCGAAATGGTGGAAATGTCTTTGACGCCGAGGTCATATCTTCGATCTATGACTTTGAAGAATATGTGCGATCCCTACCAGACTTTGAGATCTTCTGCCGTCGCGATAAGGAGGATTGCTCCCCATTTGATACACCGCTGACGTATTTATACCAAAACGGGACTATAGTGGAAGATATCGAAGGAACTCTGGCTGCCAAAGCAAAAAGTTCGCAAGTCGACCAATACTTTGGGGCAGATAATTTGCAGAGCAACATTACAAAGAGCGTCATGTACTTTCAGGGTCAACAGAGTGAAATGGATCGCTTTCTGGACGACTTGTACAACAATTTTCTCTGGAAGCGAGACCAGGAGAAGTACTACGAAGATTTGTTATTCACATGGGAAAATGGGTATCTTTTGCGCCTCGAAGCCAATGACGCGCTGTATCATGACTCTCGCTGGAGTCTCGGCAGCTTGGTCGTTATCGGTCTTATGATTCTCCTGAAAGTTCAAGACTTTTTTATCTTCTTCTTTGGAATGACTGGATTGCTTCTGGCGTTCACGACATCGTACTATTGGTGCACCACGCACTTTGGAATACCAGATGTGACATTGCTTCATGTAGCAGGATTGTTTGTAATGCTAGGAATTGGTGCCGACGACATCTTTTTGATGACAGATTCCTACACACATGCCGATGTTGATGACGAAGTTGCTTCGCCTGGAACTGAAACACCTGCAGAACAAGAACTTGAAGCCATTCGTAGCAAAATGCAATGGGCATATTCCACTGCCGGCAGTATGATGCTGGTGTCAAGTATGACAGCAGCTGTATGCTTTTTCAGCAATGGCTTTGGTGTACTTCTTGTCATTCAAGAGTTTGGTATTTATATGGGAGTGGTTGTAATGATCAATTACTTTCACGTCATGACGATACTGCCAAGTGCCATCTTGGTCAATGAAATGTATCTCAAGCCTTGGAAAAGAAAAGTGCTACCCGAGTGGTGTCTTGGCGAAAGACACGATAACACCAACAGGGAAGCGAAGGGGCAAAGGACAAAAGTGGACGAAACAATGGGCTCTGCTCGGGCATCTGGCATGCCCTCTGGCCCTAATCGAATCTTGGCCGCAGATGACTGTGTAGAAATCACTATGGGAGAATCACCAAAGCAGGATGATAAGGTACAGGAGTCTGCACCAGTAGCACCAATTGCACCTAGTGCCTCGAGACTGAATCGCATTGACCGCATGTTACTGGATCGTTATACACCGTTCTTGAAACGTCGAAGAAAATTGATTCTTGCTGTATCTCTTCTTTTTGCATTTCTCCTCGGACTTTTCGGGTTCTTGAATCTTGGATTCACTGACGGATCCATTGTCATCTTTTCCAGTGAATACAATCAGGGCCGGTTGACTTCAATTCAGGTGAGTGAAGACGATGCTCTTTGCTAATTGTTTTGTGGACAACAGTCCTACTCACAGTTGATCTTTTGAATTCAGAACAAGTATTATTCAATATCGTCCAGCGAAAGTCGAGGCTCTGGTTCATCTGACGGATCTGGCGATGGAAGCAGTGGATCGGGTTGCACCGGTGTAGACTGTGGCGAAGGTGGCGGCGATGGCGGAGGAGGCTCAGATGGAGGAGGAAATGGAAGCGGTGGTGGAAATGGGGGAGGTGGCAATGGAGGTGGTGGGAACGGAGGAGGTGGCGGAGGCAATGGCGGTGGAGGCGGGAATGCGGGAAACTTCACTTCTGCTCCAATAATCATTGCACCAGCCGCACCAACTCCACCAACAATTGCCCCAACACTATCACCTTCATTTCAGCCGTCCGTTGCTGACAGCAGCACAAATGCGACTGACAACATAGGAAGCCCAGGTGCTATCATCGAGGTTAAGCTTATTTTTGGAGTTGGCGTCAGTGACGGACAATCAAGTGGACCCTGGACGGTGGAAGTGCTGTCTGAAGCGACGACGACACCAGGGGGAGATGTCAAGTTGTTGGACGGTTTGGTACCAGGATTTGATGTTTCAACGCCAGAATCGCAGCAATGGCTACTGGACGTGGTCGAGGCTGCAAGACTGGATAAGTCTCTGGATATTATCGAAGATGAAGTTACATGGATCGAGCTATTTGCGGAATTTGCTTCAAACCAAATAGATGGTTTCCCGGCCCCGACGGAGCTGTTCACGAGCTACATTGAAGTACTGGAATCAACAAATCCACGATTTGCGAGGCTTGTCGAAGGGGAGATCGGAACTGCTTTGCCTGGATTGGCTGGCAGCTCAATGTATGCGAGCATCACGTTTCGATCGTACGATTCAGCAACGCTTACAACATTCGAAAAGTGGGATCAATTTGCTCGGACTTTGAATGCTGCAGCACCCAACCCAAACGTGCAAATGGTTGCGCAAAGTGATCTTTTTTGGAACGAAGCCCGAGCAACTGAAACAGTCGATGCGACTGTAATGACTTGGCTAATTGCAAATTTGTTCTGCTTTGCAATCATATTACTATTTACCCAAAACATCCTTCTATGTTTGATGGTCATGGCTACCATTCTTTTGATGTTCTTCTGCATTACAGGGTGGCTCTTTGCTATCTTCCAACTTCCGTTGGGTCCAGTTCAAGCCTTGGGGGTATCAATATTTATTGGCTTGAGTGCCAACTATTCCCTTCATGTTGTCCATGCGTATCACCGATCCAAGAGCAATGAACGAGAAACGAAAGTGAAGGAAGCGGTATTCATTACAGGATCTCCAATTTTTGCTAGCGCTCTTTCGACGATTGGAGGTTGCGCATTTCTTCTTGGTTGCAGGACACTGGCACTGGTGGAGCTGGGAATCTTAATCTGCTGTGTAGCAGCAATGGCATTGGTTTACAGTATGGGTTTCTTGCTAGCCTGGCTATTAACGATCGGGCCACTACCAGTTGGAGCGGAAATCAATGGCTATCAACAGCACCGCTGGGATATTTGTGTAATGGGGAAGAAGCACATCTTAAACAAGGCAGAGAAATCGGAACCGAAGACAGGCAACGATTGGGGGCAACCCACCAAGCCACGAATAGAGGATGCGAAAACATCATCATCAAACCAAGCACTAAAGGAAGATGGCTTGTCAGGATCTATCGAATCAGATTCAGAACTGTTTGAGTTATAATACTAGGCTACTATTCAATTGACTTTGGAATAATGTGTACACAGCGTAGCTTCGGTATGTGCTTACTAAGATGAGGCATAAAATATCCGGATTCCCTTTTGACTCTCAGGATGGTCATGAATTTTTGTTACTCTTTTTTGTTGTCTCTCTTGACACGGATGAATTTTCACTGGTTATTGTTTTGTGTTTCGATTCCCGTTTCGTTACATGTTGAGGTGTCGTCCAAATGTCCCATCCGAGAGGATTACATATTGGATTGCACTTTGATCGTGCAAAATATTACAAGCGAAGCCAAATTCACAACCAAAGAAATATTATAAAAAAGTAGCGCTATCGTCTTTTCTCCCTCCTCCTTTTCGCTCACAATGTTTTGAAGACGAGATTTTTTCTAACATTAAAATTCAATATAACCTTTTTTCTCCAAATCTGTGCAAATAACTGAAACTGCTACAATGGCAATTGCACCCCATACCGGACATCCTAACGATTTGGAAGCACCCTCTACTAACGAGCACGGCGCGCCTCGAAAGATGTTTCGCAATCGAGAATTTGAAGATGATGTAGGCGATTCTCAACGCCGAAAACGCCAAACACGTTCTCGATTGAGTGCCTGTATACTGGGCGTGGTAACACTGGCTGCAGTTGCATTTGCCGCCTACTACTTCCTTATAAAGGATGGCATTGATTTGCAAAAGGGAAACTACCAGCACAAAAATTTTCAAGGAAGTGTCGCAATGTCAGCCATCGAAATGCATGCAACGACCGGGGACTGCTGGCTGGCCATTCATAGCAATGTCTATGACATGACAGACTATGCTCCTCTTCATCCTGGACCGGATTCGCTGATTACCGATCATTGTGGAACGGATGCAACAGCCGCCTATACTTCCATGCACAGCCAAGCCTTGTTGCCTACTGTGAGTGAATATCTATTGGGAGCCTTGCAAGGAGCCGACGACGGGTCAGCTACTCCACCCAACAGCTCCAATGAGAGTCCTTCTTCTGGCGGTTCAACAGCAGAAGGGTCTCAGATTGCACTGGCAACTATGCAAATGCACGGAACAGCCGGAGATTGTTGGTTGGCCTACTATGGCATTGTCTATGACATGACACAATATGCCCCCAATCATCCGGCATCATCGAGTCTCATTACCAATCATTGTGGAACGGATGCAACAAATGCCTATGCCTCCGCGCACAGCAGATCCCTGTTGACGACTGTAGCCAGATATCGGTTGGGAGCCTTGGAAGGAACCGACACATCAGCCTTTCCACCTGCCACCAACAACCCTCCATCCGATTCGAGCGAAGATTAAAAACTTAAACAACTCGGTTTCACGGACATTATCTTGCTTCTAGTCCCCATCCTATTGGAGATATTCCTTTTTCATGCAGTGATTTGCAGGGCATACATTCTTCACTCTTTCTTCAACCTTGTGTCCTGATTATTGGGAGTCTTGTCATTTGCACCACCAGCATCATCTTCCCAAGCATACCAGACCAAAAGCAAAGGAAATATCCAATACGGCGAATAAATCGTAATGGTCACCATCTTCTGAATAGGGCTCATTTCAGAACTGACCAAAAGGGTGCCATTTATTGGAATCAGAGTTGTAGCAACGTGGGAACCATACACCAAACATGCCTTCTGAAACCATCGAGGATATCTTGCTGACTTTGCAACATCGCCATGTTTGTACATCATATGGACGGCCACGAAAAAGAAAGGGAGCTGCAACATGACCTCACCCAATACAATGGAAGAGAACCATACTTTGTTGTGAGGTTCCATCATCAAAACATCCCCCGAGACCGAACAATACCAAGCAACCAAGTCTCGGAGTGCTTGCGGATACAGGGGCAATGCGGCCTGTGCATCGATGGATATTGTAATGGGAATGTGCGATATGAAGAAAGCCAGGAATGCTATTCTCAATCTTCCTGTGAAGGCTCGCATGGCATTAGCTATTGCTAGAGCGGTATATTATGATGCGAGCAGCTCTGCATTTTGCGAGTATCGCACGCATCTCGCACTCACGTACGAACATACTATGACTAAATCGATTCATTCGAGAACAACGAAAAATGAATAGCATTATATACTCTACGGTTTAGTACTGTATTTCTATTTTCAATTCACTGCTACAAGGTCCACTTCATTGCAGGGTACTGTCCCTGTTGTCCGCGTTGTTCCCACTCGGCCAATGATATATGAACTATACCTGCGCAATAGGTTCCTGTTGTGGCCCGATTCTGATTCATAGGCGCTCTTAGAATCTATCCCACATCCCGCCAATGCAGTTCGTCGTCCACCAGGGTGCCGATCGATGTAATTTGTGAAGTCAAAAACAACTCCGTACAAAGCATACCAACAGGAGCCCGAATTTGGATGCTGGGCAACATCCGACATTGTATAGAACTCCATAGTACATCCCTGGTCTGTCGGACGCGGCGTCGGACGATTGGTAGGGCTGGGCGTAGGAGGCCTAGTGGGCGATGGCGTTGGGCGCATTGTAGGCGGAGGTGTTGGCGTTTTTGTGGGGGGAGAAGTACTTGGACTGCTTGTAGGAAAGGGGGTAGCTTCCGGTTCCGTAGGGCGCGGCGTAGTTGGGCGCATACTGGGAGCAGCCGATGGTGATATGGTAGGGGACCGTGTCGGAGGAGAAGTGCTCGGACTAGCTGTGGGAGACCTCGATGGAGGAGAAGTAGTCGGGACCATGGAAGGAACGGATGACGGGGAACTGGTTGGAGGTGACGTAGTTATTTCCTCCAGGGTTCCCAACAGATATTCATTCACAATCGGTAGAAGGCTAATCGAATGAAAGATGTCATACGCATTCGTTGCATCCGTTCCACAATGGTTTGTAATCAAACTGGGTGGTCCCGGGTGTACAGGAGCATATTCGGTCATGTCATAGACTTTGCCATGAATTGACATCCAACAGTCTTCGGGCTGCGTATGTTCCACGATAGTTTCCATTGCAACGACACCTTGGAAATTATCATGTTGTGACTTGCCCTTTTGTAAAACAATTTCATCCTTTTCGAGAAAAAAATAGGCACCAAATCCAGCAGCAACTAGGGTCACCATGCCCAGCATCAAGGCAATCAATCGAGCATATACAGGACGTTTGCGGCGTTGAAAGTCTTGCATATCTTCTTCGAAAAGTGGACGACGCACGCTCCTTGGGACATGCCTGTGAGAACTTTTACGAGAGGATGCCATTTCTTCGTCGCGATGACGACGGCCTTTCGATGCTTTCATTGTTTTATAGGAGTTCTGCTTTGGGATAATACACCAGAAGACGAATAACAGTTCTGCTGGCTGTCGGCAAAAAAAAGGTCAGGGAAATCACTAGTGCCGTTGATCACTAGCGGAGGAAGAACAATGGGTCTTACATTGCGTTCGCCAAAAGTTGTGAGCAGATTTGAATTGAGATAAAAGTGGCAAGATGGTATTAAACTATTGCTGCAGCCTACCTAATAAGTGATGGCATGGTGAGTGAAGTTTCGCACAATTACTTCGGTTTGGATTTCGGAGGAAGGAAAACTTTTCTCCGTATCCGGTATAACCCGGGACCTGTGGACATGTTTACTTAAAGAAAGGAGCGCCACTTTTTCTGTATCCGTCGTGACCCGGGACTTGTGACCTTTTTAAATTATGGACTAAATCCACCTGGGACCCAGTGATGATCAAAACCAGGCCCAAACAATATCATCGATCGTGCTTAATTTCACTCATCAGTTACCATCACAATCACGACACAGCATCCATATCCATTATATATACGTAAGAATGAACGATTCTCGTGCCACAACCAACCCACAAAATCAAAAAAGACGAAATCGTCACTCTACATCTCAACGCACCAGGAAAGTTACAATGGCCAAGCATCATCACTCCAAAAAGATTGAGAAGAGCAGTGCCTCGTCCCAAAGCTCAAAAGCAACCAAGAAGCATATTCCAACCCACATCATCCCCCCAAGAACCTACAAGCCGTATCAAACAACAAGCTTGGAAACTCCGCTATGGCATCTCATTCTACAACCATTATGTCTCAGCTGCTTGCGACCTGTGTTGGCTAGTCTGTACAGACTTCGTGGCATGGTCGCACATCCAATGAGGATCAATATCGTTCCAAACTTTATCGCATGTTTGTTGCCAGCCCACCTCGCCTCTACTGCAGTGGGAGATTTGATCTTGCTGGTTCCGATCCTGGTATTTATTCTACGAGGAGCTCATTACACCTTTATTGCGCCATCTCTGGAATTGGGTGGCTACATGTCAGCCTATTGCATATTTGTGGCATACTTGACAGCCAACAAATCCAATTCCCTGTTTACGTGGTTGTTCGGGATTCCCTATGAGCGTCTCATTGGGTTGCACTGGTTCTCCTCTGTGGCTGGAGTTGTCCTTGGCACCTTTCACTGCTATGTGTCCTTCGTATTTGGAGGAGATGACAATGGAGATTCGAGATTCTCTAAAGCTGTGGGAAGCACCCCAGACTTTGGCAAGTTTCTTTTCGACGGGGTAAACAACTGGTCTGGAACCATCTTGCTCGATGCCATGGGAGCCATGGTCCTGATGAGTTTCTTTCAATTCCTTCGCCGCTATGCCTTCAATATTTGGTATTTCCTTCACATGGTCTTTGGCATTTTGATTCTGGTCATGCTATTCCTCCACAGTGTTCCATCGGCTGCCTTTGTCACCGCCTGGTGGGCCTTGGACTTACTTGTTCGATATGCCGTCATGGCCGGCCTCAAGAATGTGACTCGTGCCAGACTTCGCGTCATTGGAACCCAACATCGAGGCAAGACGGCTCGTTTGGTGGAACTTATTGTGGAGAAACCAGCAGGATTCCAATACAATGCCGGGCAATTTGTTCGCTTGGCAGTTCCAGCCATATCCACTGTGGAATTCCATGCCATCTCCATTGCCTCTGCTCCAGATGAAGAATATATTATACTTCAAGTAAGAAAGCTTGGAGATTGGACAGAACGGTTATGCCAGTTGGCCGAAACGACCGACTTCACAGACGTTCTACTGGAAGGTCCCTATGGGGCCATGTCGATAGACTTGGAAGACGATAACAAGTACACCATGGTGTTATGTGTCTCGGGTGGAATCGGTGTGACACCGTGCCAATCCGTTGGCAAGCATCTCTTGTTGAAACATCGGCAAGAGGGCCGACGATTGAAAAAGCTGAACTTTGTTTGGGCGGTCAGAGACTTGCAAATGGTCGAAGATATTCCTCCATTGTTCTTGGGAGCGACACCAACCACAAAGGACAATAGCGAAGCTGCTCAAATAGAAGAAGACTACTCCAAGTCCAGCCCAGAATATCAGCGAATGATGGAACGATCTGATTACTTTCGCAGTTCTAAATTTGATGAGGATTTGAGGACACCTCATGCCAGTGGGTTCGAGTTGCTTCGTCGTCCCGCAGTGGTACAAGCCGACATTTATTGCACGCAGCAAAAACTGGCCAATGACATTGAGAGAGCCAATGCCACGATTTCATTGCCATACAATCTTTGCAGTGGACGTCCCGACCTGGACAAAATCTTTGAAGAAATGAAGGAAAGTGCAATTGCCATGGGAGAAACGAACGTTGCTGTGATTGGATGTGGTCCAGCAAAGCTAATAGATGCCGTACAAGAGGCTTGTCGCAAGCACAGTTCAAGTGTTTTGTTGGGTGCTTGCGGAGATGATTCAGTATTCTTTGACTTTCACAAGGAGCACTTTGAATTGTAAACAAATAGAACAAATGTAATATGACAATATATTTTTATAAGATATGATGCAGGGAGGTACGGAACTGTCCCGTGTTCTGTCATGACGGAAACAAAACGAAAATGAAAGTGAGAATGGCGTGAACTTTTCTGCAGTGAATAAAAAAATGTGGCTGACGTAACGAAAAAAGATCCAACGCTGAAAATGTTCGTTTTCTTGAAGTCTACCGCACCTTTTACCATCTTTACTACTACAGCATAGCCAAAGACTTCCACAGCGCACCCATGTTGATGCTGGCATCAGATGTTGTCCCAAAAAGCGAATAGATACTGTACCGTACAAGAGGTTTGTAGCTTTTGTGGGGTTTATCACAGTGGAGGATTCAGTTCTCATTTTTTATGTTTAAAAAAGTGTTGCGTGCAGCACTTTGTGAAACATGAAAGCAGCAGTAGCTGTGATTTATACTGTACAAAATCTATTGACTATCATTATTTTTCTGTAGTAGCGTACAGGTAGCCCAAGTTGTTGGCGCTGAGATGGATCTCATGATCATATTGGTTGATCATGCATGACTTGTCATTGATGACATGACAAAATAATTCAAAAGGTTGTCGAAAGTCACGACGGAAACGAATGAATTTACTTCTTCAAAGAGAGAAGTCCAAATCCACCGTAAACGGTGGCAGCTGCCAAAAGAGTACTTGATCCAAAGATCTTGGTCATTGGGTAAGCAATGAAACTTCCAGACCAAAAGGCCAAGGCGAGAAGAGGAAAGACCTTGAGCTTGAGCATGTTGTTACGGTTTCCACGAATCGCTTGTCCAAGGAATGTTCCAATATCAGAAGTGATTCCAGAGAAGTGTGTCGTACGGCAAAGATTGGCAGTGAACGCCGAGGTCAAACTGTTTTGGATTCCGTTGGCGATAAAGCATAGGCACAAGATGAGTTCGCTGGAGAGTCCTCCTGACTTTGCCATGAGGCCGGCAACTGTCAGACAAAGAGCACCAATTCCAAAACTGGCTGCGGCACCTTTAGGGTTGGCCAATTCAAAGGGGGCGGCATTGGGAACCAATAGTCCAGCAATGGTAGAACCACTCATGAATGCAAAGAGGTATCTGGCCAAAGTGAAGAATTTCATGTTTTGGCCCTTGGAAAGGGCAATGGCTGCGTTGGTCCATGTTCCGGTGACAGCGGCAGTTGCTTGGCTAGCAGAGAAAAAGCCAGTGACGCAAGCTCCGTTGATAAAGCCAGAGGTCAATGCAAGGGCGGTACCCATCACGACTGCATTCTTGGTCGAAATTGAGATTGGCTTCTTCAAAGTCGATGCAAACTCTTGGGCAGAGTCAGCAACGCTATCAGCTTTGTCGGCAACCTTATCAGCCTGGTCAGCAACCTTATCGACGGCATCAGAAGCCTTGGAGCTTGCAAGCTGGGTGAAGGAAGTTCTCTTGTTGAAAAGGTCGGTCGACGAAGTCACGGCCGCCGTGCGAGCATACGACAAACCATTCTGGCTTTGGACAGAAAAGGCTGGTGTGCGTTGCTGGGAAAAGGCAGAGACCGATGGTGCAGTGAGGAGGAGGAAGGAAAGAACAGAGCGCTTGAACATGATTTGTTGTTTGTTTTCGTTGTCGAAAGCTTGTCAAATTTGAATTATGTGACTGATGATGATAACGCAAAGTTTGCCAAATCGTGAGGGAAACATCCGAACGAGAAGGGCCAGAAAGATCGCAGTTCTCAGTAGACCGCACCACGACAGCCAAACACGCAATTCTAAAATTGCGTCAGCATGCTGACGACAGCAGCAACTGTGACATCACAACGGAGGTTTTTTGGGGTACTTTTCCGTCGGTTGAGAAGCTGGTAGTTTGCCACGTGCGATAAGTACTTTCTTAGATGCAAAGGGCGATTGATGACGTCGAAGCGATAATCATTGTCCAATCAGTTCTGGGAAAATATTACTTATTAGACCTCTCCCCAATGACGTCGAGGCTACCGCATAGAGATTAATTTTTTTAAAAATCACAACGGTGGTTTGCACAGATGACGTAGGCCGGACATTACCAAATCCAAGCAGCTGCCTTTGACAAAGGATGCACCGCCTTCCCGTCATCGATGACGTGAACAAAAGAGGATACTTTTGCCCCCAATTGAGCAGCTGCTTGTTTTTGTCAACATACTGTAGTGGTGTGAGCCCTGCACCTTGTCCTGATAGTCATAATCCTTGACCAACATCTCCCTTCGGTCGGTCGTAAGGCTGGAACAAGGTTGTTTCTGATCAACACGAACACTAGCGTCAGATGTAGTTTCTGTAATAGAATAACTTCAACTAACTCAAAAGTTTATGTCAAAAGAAGTTGAAATAGCAGTATATTAGTTCCACAGAAGTGGAGTCCAAGACACAGTCTTATATTCTAATTGGTTCGTCCTCAACACAAGGTAATTGATTGCAATGCTTGGAGCGCTACCGGTATCTGCTCACCAACTACTTCATCTTCGTGCGGTCGTGTGGAACAAGGTTGTTCTGATCAACATGACCGCAAGCAGCAGGCACCTCTCTAGCTAGTAAAGGCGTAGAGAAACTTCAACTATAATTGCATAATACTATAAAGTTTTTAAAAGGCAAAGAAGTTGATCAGACAATAGCAGTCGTAGATCTACATATTGACAGGTACCACAAAAGTTGAGCTCAGATCCATTGTTCCTTGTTCGGTAGCCGTGTGTACCTACCAAGGGCTTGTCAGTGGCTCTTCCAGTGAGATCGAGAGTGCAAAACGTCGTTTCGGTACCACGTAAGCTACGATAAGATCAGGACAAAAATAGTCATTTATAGAGGTGCTGGCGTGTGAAGTGACATATTAGTCAAAAGTCGTTTGATGTAAGGTAGCCTTCCGTGACGTGGCTCTAGAATGGCCACTTTTACATAACGACTGGAAGATTCATGTTTATGCACAGCCACGAGACCATCGGAATTCTGAGCAACAAAAAGCCCGCATTCCATCTGTTCCGCTTTTATTTCTCCATTCCCACAGAAGCAAGCATTGATCAAAGTTTTTTCCTCCCACAAAACAGTTGATCAAAGTTTTTTCCTAACAATACCGGTACAGACCTTTCTCACAAGAAACAAAAGTCTTTTCCAGAAAATAAACATGGCACTACATATCTACTTCTCGGAACTCATGGCCACCAAAGGCATGGAGCACGCTCAGTTGGTTCGAGATGATGCACGAATCACTCAAAACCCAAAACTGACCATGCCGAAGAGACGCAGTCGTACGAGGAGACACCCCACGTTTCGTCCCACCACCGCTCCTGGTGGCTGCTGCATGGCAACGCCGTCAAGCTCACTGCCCAGCCGACCATCACGGAAAGGCAGCAACGATGATCTTGTCTCAATAGCAAGATGTACCACCAATAGTACTACTGCTGCTACTAATAGTACACTCGATCAGCAGCATGATGATTCCAACAGGAGCAGTCTGGAACTCTTTTACTCAGAGGTTGCACCAAGAAGCCGCCGGATATCAAAGTAAAGAACCAACGAATAGAGACCATTCAAACAGCGAGTTTGAAAGAATTGGCTGCTTAGCAACGACAATTATACAGCACTCTTTAGAACAAGAAGAAGCGATCAATTAATCACCACAATAATTATAGTTTTGATGCCTGCGGGCAATTTGATATGAACTTGACTGCTTCAGCACTTTGCAGTTTAGAATTCTCGTGTTTAAAGGACTTGCTCCGTTGGGTATTTTTTGCGTTTTAGACCTGCTGTGTTTGGGATGGATGCTACTATGCCATTTGTGGTTCAACTCTGAGAACGCACCTTGGTTGTAGACTGCTCCATTAGCCCGTCTCAAGAGCAGGATATGGATTGTAGTTTTGGAAAAATACAGCAAAATCTAATACTCTAATCCTCTAATTCTTATCTTCTTCTATTGACGTATTCTATGCATCATTTCTTGGTTCGTAAAAGCATGACATTCGCTTCAGAGTTCTTGGGCTTGATCGATGAGACAGCAAACGCTGCTCTCCCCATGAAAGGCGCTTCATATCCTCAAGCAGCTCCCTTTTCACTCTCATATCTTGAAGCGATCCAGTGCTTCCTTCGTCTCTTCGAACTTGACACGGCGAGGAGGAACACGCCGGCCCATGATCTTGTGATATTCTGCCGTTGCTGTTATTGTCTTGCCGCTCCAGTTGCAGCGATCTGAAAAGTGATACCCGCTTCTCAATAGTGTGGTTGGTCACATCGTCTGCGACAACAACGATGGACTGTGCTCCTGATTCTTCCATCAAGTCGTTCATGAACAGTTGTAGGGCCATTGTGCAAGAAAGCTGTAAGAAGCAATTTTATGGTGGTGCAAGTATTACAACTACCAGTGAACTGAAATTGTGACCACTGAGTGTGATGCTGGATAGAAACAAATATTAGTATGACTTCGTATCAAAAAAGTGAGAAGATTTGTGCAGTCCCACTGGTTCTTCCACTGTTACGACAACATTGGTACATACCGGTAGTCTGTGACGTCGCCAAAATACTGATGACGTCACATTGGAGCGAGAATTTGCATATTCATATTGTGCCTACCGGTACTTCTCGATGGGTGATCAGTGAGGAGAAACGAGAAGACGTAGCGTGCGGTAGATCGGATCCAAGCAGTATTAGTATGCGGAACAGTCTTTAGAGCATCCAAGGGTTCTCGCTCAAGGCTAATGACAATCGAGAATCTGAGAAATTCGTCCAATTCCAGCGAGAATTCGGCTATTTGCCAGTGAGATTGAAGACAAATCTTTCATATCCTTCCAACTGAGAACTTTGAGAGGCATCATAGGCTTGGTTTGCAAAGTAAACTTGGCCTCTAGCAATACTGTGTACTGAGTCTTCTGGGCATAAATTCAGAACATGGCTTTTCCCAGGCTCGTCAGTCACCTCACCTCGAACCTGGCTGGATATGAGCGATTTCTTTCGTTGTCACCACGATTGAGATGAGAATGGCATAAAAGACGAGTATCACACATGAAAGATTTCGGTCCCATTATTGGTTTTTCCTATCGGCAGTTTTGCATTCCCATGTCGCGCGAGTTGACCGATTCGCCGGTTCGTTTTCGCCGTTGATGAAGTGGCGATCGCCAAATGTAGTAATGTGCACCCAATCTTGGGCCATTGTGTGAGTAAGCAATTGCATATGTAATGCCCGAATCCCACTAAAAAATTATCCAGAACCGAATCCACAAAGTAATCGTATCATACACACACAACAACCAACCCGTGGCGCCACAAAACTGATAACGGTCAAGAAACAAAAATCCAACAACTGCTAATCACAAAGTTTATTTTGCTCAACGCTACACAAACCAACAAGTCCCACCTTCTTTTCCAACGACAACAGCAACAAGAACAACCATGCAAATCTTTGAAGAACAATTCGTCACCCGCCCAACAAGTGATGGACAAGTGTCCTGGCAACCCATCTCATCATCGTCAAGCGATGGCGATGACATGTGGGAAATTCCAACCTTGATAACTTCTGGCACTTTGTCCTTTGATACAACAACGACAGACTTTGATGAAAATGCCAGTGTCCAAAGCAACTACACGATATCCCCCAACATGAATGGAACAACTTTTAGTTGGCCATCCAGGGATCTTCTCGCTTCGACATTTACAATGGCCACGTCCTCTGTGCACCACCATAACAGGCAGCATAGTAGTACAACTACGCAACAAGCACCATCTACAACTGGCAAACGTCGAAAAGTGCTGGGTGATCGCACAAACAATGCACCAACAAGAATACTACAAACAAACCCTTCAAATTCCAGCAACATCACCCAACATTGATTCTTTCCACATTTAGGGCCTTTGCTGATGGAAGCGAAAACTTGCATATACGATTCATTATAGAAAACAAAAAGAAAAAATACACCAATGCATGCTGGCAGTCAACTATTGAAGGATGTTCCACCATTAGCTTGAGTGGTACACACCGGAAGCGGCACCCATACGTCTTACATCTACGCTTACTTATAGAACATATTTTTATACCATCTTGTACTGATTGCTTTTACTTGTCCGAGGTACTATACATATTTTTTTAAGGTACTTTGTAGCTATGATCAAAGAAGTCGGCGGATTCACGAAATAGGAATCTTCGCCAGCAGTCACGTTTCTGTTTTGGATCGGCGTGTGCGGTCTCGATCCCCGCATTCGGAAATGAAAATATCTTTGTGGAGGTGACCACATCCAGCGTACGTGATCTGGGAACGTTCCGGATGACCATAAGCAGGCACCTCACTGCGAAAGCACCACATCTACAAGCTCCATAATAATAGGCCAAAAATGGGAGACGACCAAGATGATGTCTTTGTGTACGATGGCACCTCCAAGCCTCCCAAAGACGTGGAGCGTATCAAAATTGACGCCTCTTTGAAAGCGATACCCCATGGATTGTTTGATTCTTATGACGAACTCGTCGAGGTGGATTTCAGCGAGGCCATGGCGCTGGAATCCATTGGAAACTCGGCTTTCGCAAATTGCGATAGTCTGAAAGAAATGCACCTGTCACCAAACGTGAAAACAATCGGAAAGAAGGCCTTTGAGAACTGCTATGCAGTGACAACCATGACATTTGGCGATTCTTTGGAATTCATTGGAGAGTCTGCCTTTGTCGAGTGCATGGAACTTACAGAAGCCATTTTCCCTTCTACCTTGACGGTGATTGAGAAAAAGGCCTTTGAAGGCTGTGAAAAACTGAAGCAAGCGGATTTCTCAAAGGTTGGTTCTATGGAACGAATGGAAGAATCAGTCTTCGCCCGTTGTTCCATGATGAAGGAAACAACACTACCGACCACCACTTCTGGACCGGTTGGAATTGAGAACTTTGTATACACTGGTGAAGGACAAAAGATCCCACAATATGTCCTCTCTGTGAAAGTTGATTTATCGGTTGTCAAAATTGACGACGGTGCGTTCGAAGAGTGTCAACACTTGAGAGAAGTCGATTTCAGTGAAGCCATCCTATTGGAAGAGATTGGCACAAAAGCCTTTATGCATTGTAATGCCTTGAAAGAGTTGATCGCCCCGCAGAGTTTGACCAAGTTGGGTAACGAGGCATTCAGCACCTGTGGTCAGCTTTTGAATGTTGACTTGAGCCAATCTATTTCTCTGACTCGGATCCCAACGGACTGCTTTTACGAATGCAAGATGCTAAAAAAAGCCAAACTACCACCAGGCGTAAAGATTATCGCCAAGAATGCCTTTGGATACTGCGAGTCACTTGATGACTTGGATCTCTACGGAGCCAAAGAACTCAAGTTTCTTGGAGAATATTGCTTTGATTCCTGTCAAATTGGCGATGTTAAATTTCCACCAAAACTGGACAAGGTCGGCTACGGTGCTTTTAGTGGAAATAAAATGAAGACTATGAATATGAGCGAGGCGCTGATGCTCCAAACACTCCCTGATTCCCTTTGCTACGATTGCAAAAGTCTGACATCTGTGCACATGCCGCCCAATCTAGAAGTGATATCCGAAGACACATTCTCAGGCTGCAAGTTATTAGCGGACATCCATTTTCCAAAGACAGCAGTGCTCAAAACAATCATGAATACAGCCTTCGCCAAATGCGCTTCTCTTTTGACCATCGAGATACCACGGACTGTCACAAACTTTGGAACTGATGTTTTCCAGGAATGTTCCATGCTGATATCCATTGATATCGCAGGAGACAACCTAGCGCTTGCAATTCGACTAGTAACACTCTATCCAGTCGAAGCATTTGGCTTGGAAGAAAAGATGGAGCAAATGTATTCGTTGAGTCCCATCAAAGATTCCGAGCTGCTGACCAATGAAAGTGCTGAATCAAAAAGACTCCAAGCTGTCAAAGAAGCTTACGTCGACTCGATCATTGAGAAATCATCCAGCCGACCTGCGCCAGTTCGTAAGCAGCATGGATGGGTTCAATTCCTTGCCAATCATGTCGGAAACGATGCTAAAGAAAGCGAGAAACTCATTTCGTTCATCAAGGCAACCGATTTGACCATAGTCCGAGTCTTAGCAAATGCAAAGGATTTGGATGGCCGTTTGGCAATGAAATTTGCCAAGTCTCACATCCGTTCTGTCTTTGAAGAGAGGCTCCTCTTTCTTGGACGGTACGATCTTGCTTCGGGTCCACCAATTCACAAGTCTGCAACTTGTATAGTAGTTAAAGCGGAGGACACCAAAATGAGTCAATATTACGGGGCCGAATTTGACAAGTATAGCGGGGGCGATGATGATAATCCAGACGAGTTGAGCCGAGAGCAATTTCAAGAAGCGCTGAAGGATCTGCTGGTAGTTTCGAACGATTCTGAAATCATCCAAGATTATGTCACAAGGGTGGATGTAGATAATGATGGATCGATCTCTAGGCCAGAATTTGTTCACTTCTGCTTGGAAGAGTTTGGGAAAACTATAGTTCTAAAGTTTATGCGAAGGCAAGACCAGTATTTGCGAGAAATAAGGGGGCGGGACGAGAAGGAGTTGGACAAGAGATTTGTTGTTGGAGTCATTGGAAATCATGACGAGAACAACAGCAGTGGACTTGTATCCGCGTTGGGCGGCTTTCTACGATCGCATCTATCCGAGTCAGACGTTCCGGAGGAATACAAGCACGTGATTGTTATGCCGTTCGGGGATCGAAACTTGGATACCATCTTTCGAAGTGAGCGGCCAGATACGACCACAGTCCGAACACTGGCAAAGGAAATTGGAGAGGCGGTTGCATACCTACACAAGCACGGATTGTTACACGGGGATTTGAAAATGTTGAACGTCGTCCGCATCAATGGACACTTGGCATTGATCGACTTGGATGCTTCTGCTCAGATGGGTGAGGATTTCGCTGGTGCAAAATACTCGTCAGGTGTCCTTCCTCCTGAAATGATCTACCCGCTGGTCGACTTTGAGGAGAAGGAGAAATACATTTCATACTTTAAGGATGAGAACGAAGAAGAGCAGCGAAAGCGTGCTCCAAAGTTCAGTACAAGCCCTACGATTCGAGGATACGCTGTTAGATCGTTCTTGGAGGAGGAGATCGAGGAAACATTTGTGCATCCAGAGACTGGAAAGATGGTCAGTCAAAGGAAAAGTGTGGCTCAAACCGAGAAGTTCTCGATGTATGACCTCGTTCTTGCGGATAGTTCATTCGATGTCTGGTCTTTTGGGGTTCTCTTGTATACGATGTGCAGCAAGGAGCCTTTGTTCAGGGTGAACAATGATGACGATATCACTGATGGTAATTCGATGCGGCAGTTGCATCATTGGGGAGAATATGATGTTGAGACTGTTCTTGAAAGGAATATTCAAGATAATGCCGCAAAAGCATTGTTGAAGAGAATTCTTCAACGCGACCCAGAGAAGCGACCGTCGATGGAGAATATTCTCAAGGATGACTTCTTCCACCCGGGCAAGAATGTTGGATTATCAGAAGAGCTGAGAGAAGAGATACGCAAGACGCAAAGTCTTATCCTTGAGAATCGGCAAATCATGCAAAATGGATTTTCCAAGATCCACGAATCATTAAGGCGAGTCACAAGCTATCAAGAGGCAGCGAATAGTCTGTTAAAAGAGATAATTGAAGGAGGGAAATCACCAAAGTATTTTGTGATTCTTCCAGTGGCCGAAGAAGTCCATCAAGAAAAACGTTTCTCCGGGTTTCTGTCAAAGATGAAGAAAGCCACAAATCCAAGCAACTTGCTCAAAACAAAGGCAAGGCTATGTTTCATCTGCCCAATATCGTTGGAGCCAGTTCTGGGAACTGATGGTGAAGCGATTGGGTATGATATTGATATGCCTAGGGATTGGATCAAGAAATATGGACCTGCTATTCTCATCGGCCTGAAGATTGTCCAGGTGGGACTGGCCATTGGTCGTGGATTCGGCCTCCCCCTGCCATCATTAAGTGGGGCGGAGGAAGAATTGCTGGAGACTTCGGATCTCTTTGCAGAGATGCAAGGTCTGCTTGTTGACGAAATGGGAGGCGATGAAGAGGAGGATGGCCTTGCTGATATCTTGCTGGAGAATTTCACTGACCGAGTAGACAGCGACGCTTCGGCTGAAGGCCCTTCTGGTGACATGACAGACAGCCAGAGAGCAAGGCTTCAAGATTCGTATGATGGCATTGGTTCGCTCATTGACGACGAAGGATTCAAGGATTGTGGTCTTGTCCAGGCATTCAGTAAGGATGGAACGGAATATGTGCACCCAGACGTGGCGCCACTATTTGAAGAGTTTGGATCGAAATGCTTTGAAATGTCAATAGAAGAAATGGACAAGGCAAAAGCCAAATTGGCTGCTAGAGCTCGAGAAGAAAACGGAGCTGCTGAAAAGAGAGTCTCGACCAATGGAGATGTTGAAATAGAACCCGAGATTGCCGTTTCTGAAGACGTCGAAATGGAACCTGAGATTGCCGTTTCCTTAGCACCACTGGCCGGTAGTCCTAAAAAAGAGATCTCTGAACAGCAAAAAGAAGTATGGACGAATTCACTCATGTCTACAAGCGCTGATAGTGCAGTAATAGCACACTTGGAAAACATGAGTTCGAAGTTAACAAAGTTGGAAGGATTGAACCAAAAGGTGGAGCATATTGACTTTACTATCCAGCACAAGTTACAAGGGATACCACAGGGATCCACCAATGTGGTTCACAAAGGCTGGTTATGTATCCGAAGCCGCCGAACTCCCCTTCTTTGGAACCAACGATATGTTGTGGTCTACAAAAATGGCAGTATTACACACTATCCCAATGGTGCTGCCGTCAATGACTCATCGGTTGCTGGTTCAACTTTTACTTCTGTCAAATGGATAGCTCTGAAAGATGGTACCATGATGGAGCTATGCTCTGAAGGCAAAGTTATTGCCAATGCCAAGCTCTCGAGGCGCAGTTCTAGTACCATTGCCGACTGGCTTCAGGGAAACATCTGGGTTTCGTCCGTCAATTTGAATCGCAAAGCAGCCGCATCTCGAACCGATGCCACTGGGAATGTTATCAAAATAGAAACTGCTGGTGGCTGATTATTTTAAAATGTGAGATGCTTTATGTGTCGATTAGATCTATATAGAAGCCCCGATTACCTTCACGCATTAGTTTATCATGTATACTTTGAGTGTTGAACATGTGGGATCTGTCGCATATTCAATATCGTAACACGACGATAGGAATCTTCACTTGCGATCGATTGGGGCTTCTTTCTTGGTGGTCTTAGTATCCGGATAACTAGAAGCAGCACCAGGTATCTCCAATCTTTCACGAAGGGCATGTTTGGCTCCCTTTCCACGAATTCGTCTCGATGAGATCAATGCTTTCCCCTCACGTTGGCTCTTGGTGGGAATTGTGTGGTTGATCTGGCCACATTGGTGCCGCTTGTCCTTCAAGAAGCAAGGATGAGCGAAAATACCATTGCCAAGATTATCAAAACCGTAGTAGATAAGTTGACGCTTGAAAGAGTTGATCTTGTTCTGCAAATTCTGATTTCTGATCATCGTTCGCAAGAACGTCACTACACAGTATCAGCAACTTCGAATAATTGAAACAGAGTTTGGTGCCTTAGGATAGGATCGTTTTCCAGTTGCTCTTTCAATAATTGTTGCCGCTTGCGTATGGAGACCAGCAAGACAAAATGAAACAGAAACAGATTGGCTACGATATAGTGCTGCCAGGACACATTTGAGGCGCCGCTCCGCCCCACAATGAAATAAATAAATCTTTACATGCCCTAGCGACCAGTTCTCTGAACATCTCGTGTCTAGTGGTTTCAATTATAGCTAGGACTTCGCCGTACAAGTGACAACGACCATTGTGTCAGGTTTCACATTCGGTACCATTGACGTTGGGGGTGTTCTCTGCATGCTCTATTTGTGTCATCTATTCATCGTTTGTGTTGTCAACCTCTTTTTACAAACATCACTTCAATGGTCCAGTTCGAGCCAAAAATAATAGAGCAGGACATCAGCTCCGCTTTTCTTTTCGTCCAATCGTCGAAAAGAAAAAGATGACTCAGCATCGTATTGCTTATAGTTCAAAATGTTCCTTGTGAAAGTCGAAAAAGACTGCATCACCCCCCGTGCTTAAAACACTGGAGCTGTGTTTGCGACAAGCCTCTTGCACAGACTCTATCAGTGCCAGTGGACCACATCCAATGACAGCAATATTGCTCGCTCCCATGGCAATGGCACTTCGTTTCATTTCGTCAAAGATTCGATCCAAATCGGGTCGTCCACTGTACAAATTGTACGGAAGCTGCCCATTTGATGTCATGTTGCTGTTGCTGCTGCTGCTTCTCTTAGTATGATAAATGTCCGCTTGGACCACTGCAGGACGACGGGGCAGCTTTGCGATATCCAATGGGTGAGTTGTGGATTGTGATGAATCTCTAGTATCCATCGCACCACTGCAAAGGTCATCCGATCGTTCCATCATTCGTTGAAACTCGGGGCTGGACTTGGAGTAGTTTTCTCTTGGTATAGTTGGATTAGTAATATTCGCCTCCTCGTCCTCCATCGAGTTTGGTGTCGATCCCAGGAACAAGGGAGGCATATCTTGGACCATTTGCAAGTCACGGACTGCCCAAACAAAGTTTAGCTTTTTCAAGTGACGGCCTTCTTGTCGATGTTTCAACAAGAGATGCTTCGCAACGGATTGACAGGGTGTCACACCGATGCCACCCGAGACACACAACACCATTGTGTATTTATTGTCGTCTTCCAAGTCAACCGACATTGCCCCATAGGGACCTTCGAGCAGAACATCTGTAAACTCGGTTGTTTCGGCCAATTGACACAAGCGTTCTGTCCAATCTCCCAACTCTCGAATTTGCAATACAACATACTGTTCATCGGGAGCTGAAGCAATGGAAATGGGATGGAATTCCACAGCCGAAATTGCTGGCACCGCCAAGCGAACAAATTGTCCCGCATTGTATTGAAATCCTTTCGGTTTCTTGACAATGAGTTCCACCACACGAGCCCCCTTCTTCTTGCTTCCAAGAATGCGTAGTTTGGCGCGAGTCACATTTTGGAGGCCGGCCATGACAGCATATCGAACAACCAAGTCCAAGGCCCACCAGGCCGTGACAAAAGCAGCTGATGGAACACTGTGAACAAACAACATGATCAAAATCAAAATGCCAAAGACCACATGCAGCAAATACCAAATATTGAAAGCATAGCGGCGGAGGAATTGAAAGAAACTCATCAGGACCATGCCTCCCATGGACGTTAGCAAAATGGTTCCCGACGAATTGTTTACCCCGTCAAAGAGAAATCGGCCCAAGTTGGGAGTCCCTCCCACAAAGGCTTTGGAGAATCGCGAGTCTCCATCATCATCTCCTCCAAACGCATAGGACACATAACAATGAAAGGCACCCAGGACGACTCCTGACACAGAGGCGAACCAGTGCAATCCAATGAGACGCTCGTATGGGATTCCAAACAACCAGGTAAAGAGGGAATTAGATTTGCTGGCTGTTAGATACGCCACAAAGATGCAGTAGGCCGACATGTAGCCACCCAATTCCAACGAGGGCGACACAAAGGTGTAATGGGCGCCACGCAAAATAAAGGTCAGAATGGGAACTAACAAAATCAAGTCTCCCACTGCAGTAGAGGCAAGGTGAGCTGGCAAGAAGCCTGCCATGAAATCAGGAACCACGTTGATTCTCGTGGGATGTGCCAGAATGCCACGAAGTCGATAGAGACTCGCCAAGAGTGGCTGCAAGAAACTCAGGCATGGTTGAAGAATCAGATGCAAGAGCGGAGATTCCAAGCTGGTGGTTTGATGCGGCTTGTAAGTTCTTGTAGGGATGACGTGCTGCTGGGTGGTTGAAGCAGCATCATTCTTCTTGATGCGATGAGGTTTGGGCATGATGGGTGTGTTATTACTGTTTTGATTGATCGTCAGAAAAATAGTGAGGATGATGCCGGATATAACGAAAAGGACTTATTTCTGTAGCTGCCGACGTATACCAGCATTGGCGGTCCAATAATGCTTTTCAACGGACAACTTTTCAGCGTGTGATCATAAATGTATCATTTTGCCTGGTATTTACGTCACTTTCTCCGAATTACTAGAAAGAATCGTGCCAAATTGTGTTTCTGACGGTAAAATGAAGCTAGTTGCATCTTATTTTAACCCTAATTATAAGTAGCGCTATCCTGTTTCAACCATAAGTGCAACGACCGGGACCCAGTGACAATAAGTGAAAATTGAGGAATGGCATCATTACTGGAGTATTCAAGGAGCGCGGAACAGCTGAGAGCACTGTCTAATGTCTTTGAACGGAAGTTTGTCGGCATTTGTGGTTCGCAAGCCGACGTGTTTTGCTGCCGTTGGGAAACAAACAGTCATGAAATTGCGGCAATTTCCCACTCACATCTTTCTCCTCCATCCACTACCACAACCACAAAAGAAGATTACTGTAAGCACCATGGCACCACAAGGCAACTTTTCTCCATATGGCAGTGAGGCTCCTCCACCTCCACCACCACCTCTTCCTATCAGCAGTACTTTCAAGAATAGTCTCAAACAAGATCCCATCTTTCAAGAAGATTATCAAGATTTGCAACGCCAACCCAATAATTATTCGCGATTGGTTTCCTTTGTCTTGGGAATGTTGACCCTTGTGGCAGCTGCCTTGGGTGCCTATTTCTTTTTGCAAGAGGACGACATTGATTTGACAAGAGGCAAATCGCAGCATGACAATTTTCAAGGCATGGTAAGTATGGCCACCATTCAATCCCACGCTTCGGCAGACGATTGTTGGATGACGATTCACGGCAATGTCTATGACATGACACAATATGCCCCCATTCATCCAGGATTGCCAACGTTGATTACCCGTCATTGTGGAACGGACGCCACGACTGCCTATGACTTTGAGCATTCCATTGTCATGTTGCCAATTGTGGACGAATATCTATTGGGAAGTTTGCAAGAAATTGAAGCGACCGACTTTCCCACGATGGCTCCCACGAAGACACCCGGATCCCCTACAAGAGCTCCATCTCCTCCCACTCTGCGGCCTACCATGGCTCCTACCGAACGTGGTGCCACCCGATCTCCCACCAGTCGACCCACCACGGCTCCACCGACGCAAAGACCGACCACGGCTCCGCCCACGGAACTTTGGGGTTGCCCCATGGAATTTTATACTGTGCAGGACGTCGCCCAACACCCGGATGCAAATTCTTGTTGGTATGCCTTGTATGGAGTCATTTATGATTTGACTGGTTACATTGATGATCACAAGGGTGGACGAGGGACCATCTTGGCAGATTGTGGAAAGGACGCCACGGTACAATTTGTGGCCGAAAAGAAGCATGATGTGAGTTTGTTGATTAAAAAGGGCTTTAGTTCCATGATCATTGGTCGATTGGGAACGACCAGAGAATCGGGACGAGTTGCCTGTGACGAAGTAGATTTGGTGGCAGTGACCAACTTGTAATATTGTAGGCTACTAGTACTACTAGTACGTGTACTACACAAGAAGCAAGCAAGCGAGGATAGAAGCGGTATGACTGTAGAACTATAAACACATTCAAAACTTTTGCATTCCTTTTTAAAAAGTATCTGGTTGAGTATGACATATATATTATAATATCAGTGACGTAAACAAGAGCAAATTGCTACTAGTACTATCAGAACTAGTGTATGAGTACACTATGCTAGAAATGCATCCCAACCTTTGCATCACTATACTGACATCTGGTTCATTTTATAATAATGATACCAACCCATATATTATAATGTAAATAAAGTAGAACAAAGCAGAGACGCTACTGTAGAGCGTAATGCCACTATTTTTATAAATTTTAAAAATGATGACGGACGACTCCTTTTGCGGTTTTCCAGTTTCGCAAGATCGGCACGCGGAATTTTTGTTTGAAACGACCCCCTCGCGCTAGTGATGTCGTATTTTTCGTCTTGAAAAAATAGATTGGTGCAACTCCCTACTGAAAGGGTGAATGCTTGACAAGTTCGAGTCCCAAATCGACGAACCACATGATGAAATCGGCAACTCTTTCAGACAGGATAAAAATAAGAGCTGACATCACCGCGGAATTGCACCATTCATTTTCCATTCATTACTCGAATCGTTTGGTTGGATGCAGTCAAAAGAATAAAATCAATAACCAAATGGCTATAGAAGAATAAAGCGAATCAATAACAATAACAACGAGAACACACACACACACACATACACACATACACACAAGCTACAATGAGAATACAACAACAAATGACACCACATTTGCCGAGTTTTCTTCTTCTGATTTCTTTCTTCTGCGCACAATGCACTAACGCGTTGTTCTACAAACCAAACGCCCTGCTGAATGGATTTTCCCACGCGGATCAGAATGTTCTTGAGAGCATGCAATCTCATAGATCCTATTTCATTGAGTTTCCGAGAGATTTGCAATCCCTCCTGCCTGCTGGAGTTTTGTCGCCCATGTGCGGCGATCGGTCCGACTTTTCCTTTTTGTTTCGCAAAGGCTCACCGGAACATTACCGGAAATTGATTGTGGAATTTGAAGGTGGCCCCGCCTGTTGGGGGAACCAATGTTCGTGTGATGCTTCAGACCGTCAGGTTCCTTGGCAAGACTATGCCCAAGCTTACAATGACACGGACGATCAGGCCTTGCCACGATTGGGTTCGTGCCATGGAGTGGTTCCAGATTTTGTTTCCACCCTGACGTCCTCCTTGTTTGACAATACGACTGCTTTTGACGTTCCACTCATGGAACGACAAGAGTCAGGTTGGTGGGACAAGATTGACAACGGCAACAACAACAATAATATGAAAGATTGGAGTTACATTTTGATTCCGCATTGCACCTTGGATTGGCATTTGGGATACGGCCAACAGGGACATGTTACGGGATGCGACACGGAACGCTTGGAACACCGTGGGGCGGCCAACCGAGACGCGGTTTTGGCGTGGGTAGTCCGGCAATTTGGAAGGGAAGAGGTTAGTTGGCAAGATTTTTATTTTGGTGCCGTGCCCGCTATGACCGGTTTGCAGGGTCTCGTGACAGTGGCAGGAGGGAGTATTGGAGGTTGCGATTTATCCAATCCGCAAGAAGCATCCGCAAGTGTGGCGTCGGCAATCTTTGCCAATCGGGCGGCCTCCTATTTCACTACCATGGAATCGGCTCTGGTGGTGGTGGAGGGAGCCAGTCTCTTTCATCCCGCGTTGCCGCAATTCGAAACCTTCCAGACAGTTTTGGAAGCTGTGGAGCTACCATTTGGAAACCTGCCATATGATTTGAAATACTTTGTGGGACGAGCGCCGAGCTCGGTGCACCATGTGTGGGTATCCTCGTCCGATGGCGGCATGAATGCGGCATTGGAAGAGCAACTATTGCGGGAGATGGAACAGGCCAGGGGTGATCGCTTTCATCGATTTACTCCATCGAGTGACTACAGTTCCAATGCTTTTGAGAAATGTCCCAAATACGCCTTTCCTCGGGACAACGAGGATGAGTCGTTTGGAAAGTTTCTAGAAGGAGTGGTGCGGCAGCTCTCTTGGACTTATGCGGAAGCTCCAGCAATTGGTGGTTCCTCTTTTGCATCATCAGATGCAAGCGATGGTGATTCTTTGTCAATTCAAGAAGTCTTGAATGGCAATGGTGAGGATACTGGTACAGATGATGAGGTTACCTTACGTCTCAGTTGGCTGGCAGTCGCTGTGATTTGTGTTGCTATTGTGGTATTCGCGTACATGGTCTACTTTGCGCTGCGGTATCATCGGTCCAAGAAGAATAGCCCACCACCCATTGGCCCCTACCAGATCTGGTTGTATGCCTTGACGCACTATCCACGATGCTTCTTGTTGGTGTCTCTTGGCATACCAATCTTTTTGAGCTGGCTCGCCGTTTCGCGGGCTGGATACACGGTCAACATCAACCTAGACTTTCAATCCTATCTTGCGATTTCCAGTGGCGTAACTATTGTTTCTGATAACTATGATGGTGCCGTTGCATTTCAGGAGACTTCGTCGAAACAGGCGGATCTTATTTGCAATGCCCTTGGAGATTGGGGAATCTACAAACCGGACGACCGAAGAAGCCTTGCATGGTTGGAAGGCCAATCAAGCGAAAGTGATGCGAATACCAGCCGTCATTTGCAAGGCGGAGATGATGGAGTTTCACAACGACCAGCACTTTACCGAACAACATTGCAGGTGATCTACGAGAAACGAAATGGTGGTAACGTCTTTACACCGACATTGCTCGAGGAACTGAAGCAGTTTGAACGAGATGTGATAGAGTATCCGCGTTATGAAGAGTTCTGTCGGCGTTTGTCAGACGGATCCTGCCGGTTCGGAACTCCCTTGTCCTGGCTACTAGAGGCTGATGGAACGTTTGTAGATGACATTGAGGGGACCTTGGCGGAAAAGGCAACTCCCGAAAAAGTCGATCAGTACTTTAACATTCCCAACAACTTGGCGAGTAATATGACCAAGAGTTTCATCTACTTTCAAGGTGAAAGCAGCGAAGCTGTGAATTCATTCTTGAAAGGCTTTTATGAGGACTTTTTGATCAAACGGGACCAAGAAAGGTATTACCCGAACTTGGTTTTCACCTGGGAGAACGGATTCTTGTTGCAGCAAGAAGCCAATGAAGCCTTGCTTCACGATGCCCTTTGGAGTGTTGGAAGTTTGGTGGTTATTGGAATTATGATTTATTTGAAAGTGCAAGACTTTTTCGTCTTTTTTTTCGGAATGCTCGGGTTGATCCTTGCCTTTACAACTTCGTACTACTGGTGCACGGCTCATTTTGGCATTCCTGAAATTACTCTCCTTCATATCGCCGGTTTGTTTGTGATGTTGGGAATCGGTGCAGACGACATCTTTTTGATGGTTGACTCTTATGAGCACGCCAAAATCGGTATGGTCGCAGAAGAAGACGAAGAAGATGGATCAAACCAGAACCAAAACCAATCCAATTCATCGTTTGTCGAGAGTTCGGCAGACCCAGATGCAAATGGAAGAGAAGAAAGCCGCGTCGAAAAGATAAGAAAGCAAATGCTATGGGCTTACTCGACCGCAGGAGGAATGATGCTTGTCTCGAGTATGACGGCTGCAGTCTGTTTCTTTAGCAATGCCTTTGGAGTGCTGGTGGTGATCCAAGACTTTGGTATCTACATGGGAATGGTTGTTTTGATCAACTTTTTCCATGTGATGACTATTTTACCGAGTGCTATATTGGTGAATGAGATATACTTCAAACCATTTTGCTGCTGTTGTTGCTCGGGGGGAAAGAAGGGAGATGAAGATATTGCCAGTACTGATCTAAATGGTTCCTATGAAAACAATGGAGCCCCAGGAAGAAAAAGCGGCTACGATGTGGAAGCAAGCTTGCACAGGCATGAATCGACGGGAAATCCACGCCACAGCAATGGAAATGAGAACCTTGGCGAAATTGCTGCACCGTCTTCTTTGGGCTTGATGGACAGGATACTTTACAACGGCTACGCTCCTTTTCTTGTCCGAAGACGGATACCAATTCTTGCGTTATCTATCCTGTTTGCTATCATCATTGGCAGTCTTGGACTTGCAAATCTCGAATTCACTGATGGTTCGATTATTATTTTTTCGAATGAATACAATCAAGGCCGGTTAACATCAATCAAGGTATGTGTTCACTAACTTGTTTCTGTGCAAGCTGCCAGTGATCTATTCTAATTTTTCTCTCAGAATAACTACTACAGTCAAGTCGACCCGGCATCACTTTCATTGGGCGGATCAATCGGGTCAGTAGGAGGTTCGGGTACTGGCGGAAGTGTTGGAAGTATCGGTGGTGATGCTGGAAGTGGAAGTGGTGGTTTCAGCGGTGGAACGGGTGGGAACTCAGGTGGAAACCCAGGTAGCAATCCTGGGACTGGGGGAAATGGCGGTTCCACCGGGGGAGGTGGATCTGTAGGTGGTGGTGGGACAACAGGGGGTACTGGAGGCACTGGAGGTGGCACCAACTCAAATGGCGGAGGCGGTGGGGCAGGCTCGAATGGCGGTGGGACTGGATCCGGCGGAGGCACTGGCGGAGTGACACCAACGCCAAATGACGGCAATGGCGTCGGTGGTGGAGGAGGCATTGGAGGTGGTACACCAGTTGCTTCACCGACCATGAGACCAACTGCTCCGACTCCCAGTCAGACACCGGGCATAAACACAGGGAACGAGACCAGTTCTTTGGTAGAAACATCAGTTAAACTGCTGTGGGGGATCGATACACAGAGCACCGA
Organism: Cylindrotheca closterium; assembly: GCA_933822405.4. Classification (NCBI taxonomy): domain Eukaryota; phylum Bacillariophyta; class Bacillariophyceae; order Bacillariales; family Bacillariaceae; genus Cylindrotheca; species Cylindrotheca closterium. Next base: position 205,114 of record CAKOGP040000779.1, on the reverse strand, counting down.
TACCACTGGCCCGTGGAGAGTCAAGAGCAGCATGAAGAAGGTTGAGGATGACGAGAAGTCCCTTCTAGCTGGCGTTTCTGGTTTTGATGTAACAAAACCAGCCAATCAACAGTGGCTTTTGGAAGTGGTGCTGGCTGCTAGAGCTACCAAAAGTCTCAACGCCATATCTTCTGAGCCCACATGGATAGAGATGCTGGCCGACTTTGCCAGGAAACAAGATGGCGGATTTCCGATACAAAAGGAACTCTTTACGAGTTACGTGGAAATCCTCAAGTTCAAGGATCCGGCTTTCGAAGAAATTGTGAAGGATGAGATTGGAACTTCTCTTCCTGGCCTCGCTGGGCAGCCTCTATACGCTAGTGTCACATTCCAGTCCCGTGCATCGTCATCTCTTGGGTCATTCAGCAAATGGACAGAATTTTCAGACACAATGAATGAGAAGGCTCCCAGCGATATTCCTCCGATGGTCGCTCAGAGTGATCTTTTCTGGAACAGTGCCAGAGCTCAAGAGACTATTGATGCAACTGTCAATACTTGGCTACTTGCCAACTTGCTTTGCTTCGCGATTATTCTTTTCTTCACTCAGAACCTGCTGCTTTCTGCAATGGTTATCGGGACAATCATTCTAATGTTCATGTGCATTGCGGGGTGGTTGTTTTTTGTGCTTGATCGAGCTCTTGGTCCTGTCCAGGCATTGGGTGTTTCCATTTTCATTGGATTGAGTGCCAACTATTCACTACACGTCGTGCATGCCTATCATAGATCGAAAAGTGCTAATCGCAAGACCAAAGTGAAGCAAGCTATTTTCATCACTGGCTCGCCGATTTGTGCTAGTGCCATTTCAACAATTGGAGGCTGCGTTTTTCTCTTTGGGTGTCGGGCAATTCCTTTGGTGGAACTTGGCATTCTTATCTGCTGTGTGACAGCAATGGCTCTCCTGTACAGTATGGGTTTTTTGCTTGCATGGTTGTTGGTGATGGGCCCGCTTCCGAGTGAAGATGCAAGTGAAACAATGGGACGGCAGCTTCACCGTTGGGACATCTATTGGGTATGTCACGTGCTGTCCCGGCGTTGTATGACCGGATCCACGGCCACGGAGTCGCGAACAACACCTCTTCAAAAGCTTCAAAGTAGTGCATCATCTATGTTGTCAACTCTGAAGGCAAACCTGGAGTCAACGCAATCCAGTGCCTCTGAGTCACGAACGACGCCTGTTCAAAAGCTGCGAGGTGGTGCATCATCTATATTGTCAACTGTGAAGGTAAACCTTGAAGGAAGGCTTTCGAAAAAGTCTTCGAATGTGGACGAAATCAAAGATGCTGAGCGGGATAATACAAGAAGCATTCCGACATTCCCATCTTCAGCTTCAAACCTATCTAGCGACAACGCTGCAATTCATCGCGATGACCCAATCAGCATGTCAAGTGATGTGATGCAATATCCGATCGAAAGGGCCGGGATAGCACCGAGCTTATACGAACCCGGTGTGGGCGAAGGGTTTCGTCAGCATCAAGACAAGGTCGAAAGTGGAGGAAGTAGCGCGCAAATTCGGGCGCAACCAAGCGGATTTGAAGTCTCAACTGAACATTCGACCCTTTTCGATACGCGCGAAGGCCCACCGCAGAACCATCCCCCAAGTATGCCAATTGTTGCCCAGCAAACCGATTATGCCTACAATAACAGGGGCCTGCCACCAATGTTGTACAGCTACAGTGAAAACGAAAACCTTCAATCAGTTCAAGCCCTGGTACCTGTAGAACCCCTAAGACGCGCGCATGCAGTTACTCATGGCATCGGCCTCGGGAGTACGGCAGCGGAACCAGTCAGTACTCAAGCGCTTGGTCCAGGAGACGAGTTGCTCAGCGGAAATGTGGACATTTCTTCCAGTTCAAACCAAATCAGTAAAATCCAAATGCCGCTGGAGAATTGTCCTCCAAGCATTCAGAAGTATTCAGACAAAGAGGAAGATTCCAATGATAATTGGGACCTTTCATCGATCATGAGCTACATTAGTGGAACTAGTGGGATTGAAAGGGCCGGCTCGACAACAATTCAACCAACAAGTATGCTTGTGCTCGGTCCACAAGATGACCACAGTGTTGCATCAGGGTTAGGGCTGGATCCTATCGACCACCCTCAAGGAGCCATGGTCTCAAATAGCGACTTGGACAATGATTGGGATCTGTCATCGATCATGAGCTACATTAGTGGAACTGAACGGGCTGCCACGACCACAACTCAACCGACCAGTATGCTAATGCCGGGTCCACAAGATGGCCATAATGCTGCACCAGAGCTGGCGTTGGATCCTGTCGATCACCTTCAAGGAGTCATGGTCTTTCGACCCACAGATATGGATGATGAAGGTTCCGTACCATTCGATGAAATGTGATGAGACGTGCTAATGCTAATAACATTAAACTATTATTAATTTTAGTTCATGCTATCTCGAAATACTTCAATCTTGAGAAACTGCAAGAACTGCAAATATTGTGACTTCATTTTAGCTGTTTTTTTTCGATGTTTAAAGGGCTCAAGTGTCGCTGCTCGGGCATCCGTTTCATCATGACCAGCTTTTTTCGCAGACCGCTTTCGACGCTTCGCTCTGCAAATACCCTCCTCTTGATATTTACTGATTTCAACAAGTATCTCTTGGATTGCCCTCGATCACCCTGTGCCTTGAAAGTATAAGCCATGTCACTATATAACCTCGCAACCGATAGATGCTTCTCTCCAACATTCTTCACGTAAATCGCTAGTGATCGGTCATAGAATTCCAGCGCTAAATCCGCTTTCCCTAGTTTCTCCAAGACCAAAGCCATCTTGCGATATCCGACGGCAACTGATGAGTGATTCGCACCCATGCTTTTAATGGCAATGTCAATCGATTGCTGGAACAGATCAACACTTTCATCCAGCTTTCCCTGATTCTTTAGTACAACCGCGATGTTCTGTAGCGTGTCCGAAATCGACCCGTCTTCCGACCCAAGTACGTCTCTCTTAATGTCGAGACTCTTCTGGAACAGCAACATTGCATCCTCCAATTTCGATTGCTTTCGATATACAGTAGCCAATTCGTTATATGTGTTTGCTACAGCAGCGTTGTCCTCTCCAAGATTCTTCTTGTCGATCTTCAATGACTGTTCAAATAAAGACATGGCTTCAGAAAGCTCACCTTGCTCTTTTAGGATCAAAGCCATATTGAACAATGTATTTGCGATAGTTGAGTGCTGTTCGTGGAAGGCGGACTTGAAAATGGTCAGGGACTCCTTGTAAAGCACCATCGCTTCATCAAGCTTCCCTGCTTCCTTCAACACCAAAGCCATGCCACTGTAGGTACTGGCTACGGAGGGATGCTTCGTTCCATGTTTTTCCTTGTGGATCTCGAACAGCCTTGCGTACACACAGAACGCCCATTGATATTCACACAGCTGGTCTCGGAACAGAACACCGAGTCTCTCTAGCCGTTCAACATCCTTGCTTGTCGTTAACATATCTCTCAAGAACAAGTCATCGATCGCACCCCTGGAGCTAATCCGCTTCAACAATTCAAGTCGCTCCTCAAGACTACTAGTAGCCCCAGCAAAGTATGATCGAAAAAATTGATAGTAGTCATGACTTCGAAGCTCCTCGTCGAGTTTCTTGATTGCTTTGTGGTGTATCTGCACCTCGCACACATGTTTGAAGCCCTTTCCTGTGTCAATCTGGAACTGGATATTGAGATCTCTGTAACCAGTCAGACTAGGTTTCTTGAAACGATTCTTGGCCTTGACGATTTCGATAGACCGTTCCTCTTGTAAGATATCCAAGAATTCCGTGACATGGAGTGCCGATCCAAACTCGACGCTTCCTCGAACAATATCGTAGAGCCAAGAAAAGGCCGGTTTGGGGTTTCTCTTTGCATAGTCATCTTTAGCTTTCTCCTGTGCCCGGACTTTGCTCTTCAAGTCACAAAGTTTCAGAGTGAAATCGACATGATCCTTTCCATGTTTTGCAAGCAGTTTACTAATGACATCGTCGATTGTCATACGGTAAATAGGGACAGTTGCATTTGCAGCGTCGTACAGTTCTTTGAGAGATTTGATAGAATGACCCTGTGTAGACTGCTGTTGATATTGAGCTTTGTAACTAAATGGATCATTTGCAGAAACTCGAATTTTCTCAGGATCAACTTGAAGTGGGTGGTTGGCGATGATATTGAATTCGTCAACCTCTGCATGCTTTGCATCCATCTTGCCGCGACAGACCAGGTAGCCATGGATCGTATCCAAAAATTGTAACGTTTCGGGGCGAAGCTTAGATTTGGTGGTTGCTTCTGTAGTTGCGGCCTCCAGAATGATTGCAATTTCATCTGGAATGACTGTACTAGATTCAGTAGAAGTATCCATGTAATTATCCTCTTGCCTGATAGTCGTGGCATGTTGTCGTGCTGGCTCTTGGAATTCGGATGGCTTACACTGCAAGCACTTTCCATTATGTACCTTTCCCGGGATATCCAAAGGAATCTTTTTGAAGACCTTAATATCAACACACTTCTGCCCACATGAGACACATTCACCCCGTTTCTTGCGCAATTCCGCAATCTGTTGTGGTGGCATTGGAATGCGCGAGGCTCCTCCGTACATCGGGGTTCCATGTCGAGAGAAAAGGTCGTCGAGTTGAAGTCCGCTGGCAACCGAGTCCTGGGTGATTTGTGCAGCGCTTTCAGCAAGTATGCCTTGTGAAACAGCTTCGAGTGCTCCCGCCGAATTGTCAAAGAAACCTCCCAATTCTGGTTTGTCGCCATCTTCCTTTTTCTTTTTCTTTTTTCGGGCCCTTATTTCTTCGTCCCCATCCGACTTCTTTTCATCCAAGACCTTCTTTCCACCGGCCTTGGCATTTTCCTCACCATACTCTGTTGGCGGCGTTGATTCTTCCTCCTCTTCAGTTTCTTCAATCAAAGGCTCCGATACAACCACAGCACCAGATATAGCAGCATCCCCGTCATCATCCGCATCTGCGGATTCTTTTGAATCCAGAAAGTTATCCAAACCGAAGTCGCGTCCAGGGCTACGTTCAGGTGTGGAAAGACTTGGACTCCCAGCGAGACCCTGCTCTCTCGCCGGACCAGGTCTTGGGGGCCCTCTCGTAGGACGGAAATTGAAGTTATATCCTGTTGAAGGTCGAAAGGTGGACAAACGTGAACCTAGGACAGGGAGACTCTGACCTGTCACTGGACCGGACAATGTGGCACGTCTTGCAGAATGCATAGTGAAGTCATGTCCTGTTGAAGGACTAGATGCGGAAATTCGTGAACCTGGGACTGGTTCATCACCATCTCCAGCAAATTCGCCCCCTGATTTAGTCCTCTGAGGTGCCTTTCGACCGCGCCCTGTCTTAAACCTGGCCATTATAGGACTAGTACCCGGAGCTGCACCCTTGTCTTTTGGGTTGCATACTAAGCACTTTCCCTTCTGTACCTTTCCCGGTATATTCAAAGGAATCATTTTGAAGACCTTCTTCTTGAAACACTTCTGGCCACATACAAAGCATTCACCCCGCTTCTTCCGCATGGAGGCAACCTCTTCCGGTGTCATAACGATACCGGCATTGTTGAATTGAGTTCCAAGATTTGCATCCTGTTTCTTCCGCACAACCCCAAACGTAGTCCCTTTTGGTGTCATCGTACACCCAACAATCTTGCCTCCACCTGGAGCAGATGCCATGCCTCCAGCTGGCGGAGCAGAAATTCCTGGTGGTCTCGGCACCTCTCCATTATTGGCAACAACAGAGTCCTGAATATGTAGTGCGACGCCTTCGGTCGTCATCTGCTGTGAGACAGCTCCAATTGACATTCCCGTCGTCAACATATTTCGGAACCTTGTCGCAATTTCTTCATCTGCAGGGGACAATCCATGACTTGTTTGTGCATTGGCCCTCATAGTACTAAGTCTTCCAGCGCTGGAAGATTGCATTCGGACACGGCTATCGTTTTGTGCAGTTGGGGGCGCCGAGTTGGAATCCTCTGAATCGCTGTCATCTTGTAAAGAGACAGCTAAGGGCGTTCCTACAGCTCCGTTGTTATTGCGGTAGTCGCTGTGGTCCGAGCTATATTTTGAATCATCGCTAGAGTCTGTATCGATGGAAACACTGCCCGATTCGACATCATCGTCCAGATCTGCATCCTCAAATGCCGGAGGTTGACCACTGTAGGATGCTAAGCAATCTCCAGTAGATGCCTTTCCAGGGATGTCCATCTTCTTTTCCTTATCCTTCTCGAAATTTTCCTTTGCTTCTATCAACTGCGTCTTGCGCTTCTCGAAGGCTTCGCGTTCCTTCCTTTCATGCTCCTTTTGCACTTCGTTTTCTCTTCGTTCGCCCACTTCGAGTTCCTTCTTTTCCTTGGCCTTTCTAGCTTCATGAGCAGCCTTGGCCTTTGCGTTAGCCTTTTCGCGAGCCTTGTGTCCCTGCTCTCGTTTCTTCTTCTTCTCGAGACCAGTCTTCTTATCTTCCTCGTTTTGATTCCTTTCGTTAGCCTTGGCAATGGCACCATAATCCTCGTCCAGCATATCAGTCAATTCATATGATTGAGCAGATACATCCACTTCAGTTGACCGAGCCAATGAGACTTCATTCCAATCTTCTAATTCCTCCTCATTGCGGTCATGCATTTCATCCAACAAATCAAACAAGGCATCATCGTCCTCCATATCCATCAGACTCTCAATCTGCGTCATCTCTTGTTGGAGGACATCATAAAACTCTTCTTGAGGATCGAAATCCTCGCCAGAAGCTTTCATGGTTTATCCTTGAAATTGCTTTGGTTTAGTGGCAAAACAAAGACTACTTGGAAATCAAGACGTGCCCGGACAATAATGTTATTATAAAATCGAACATCATATAAAGAGTGTGTGTGCGCTGTGGGATTTTCATTTTCGTTTTCGAGCGAAGGAAATATTTTTTAATAAAAAAGGAAGGATCCTCATCTTTTGTCCCTTTAATTAATTTGAGCCTAATCCCCCCAAAATTATTCGTCGGGACGATGGCCAGGCATACCGGTAGGCAGGATCTAAAAATTCTTCCTCAAAAACGGTATCATCGTGAGAAGCCCCTGCACATAAAAAGAAAACAAACACTCATTTTCCACGGAACCGGTTTTGCTTACGAGTACAGTATATATTCAAAATCAAGATAACCTCAGTCATTAATCATCATGGATCAACTAGTACGCGATGTATCAAACAGATTGAACGTTGATGAGGATGTTGCCCAGACTGCATTGGGTGCCATCTTGAAGTTCATCAAGAAGAATTACGTGACAGACGAAGGAAGCCTTGATTTTGAGCAGATTTTGGAACATCTCAAGGGTGCCGGGAAGTTGCTTCAAAAGGAAGAAGCAAGAGAAGAGAAGTCCATCCCGCCTCCCCAAGCTACTAATACTACGTCGGATGCAAAATCGTCTACGGCTACTACTGGTGGTACAAGTTCTATTGTCGGGATGATCATTCAAGTTCTCAAGCTACTTGGCATTTTGACCATGCTCAAGACCTTTCTTGAGCCGATCTTTGGAGAATCGGTCACAAGAATGATTGACAGTGTGGAGGAGGGGGCAGAGCTCACGGCTGTGTTTCGTGATCTCAAAATCGACCGCGACCAAGGAATCACCATTCTCAACATGTTGTGGACTACCATGCAGGAGAAACTTGATCAGAAAACCTTGGAACGTATCATGTCGTCTATTCCAGCCCTGCAAACTTTGCTAGATACCATAAAAAACAAGAAGGATGAATAGGTAGATCGAGTATAATAGTAAGAATTGTCTTATGGTGAGCAGCACAGCCAGATAAGCAATAGTTGCTTGCCAACTATCTGTTCATACTTTGCTTGCAAACAAATAGCTCCTGCCGTATGCTAACTCATTATGTTGAATACTTGAAGAAGAGTCGTGCCTCACAATTATTTGGAAATTGAACACAGTACCTAGCAGATGCTCATCGAGACGTCCAACAGTAGTATCGATTGGATCATCGCATTCTTCATCCATCACGAGAAGACCCAAATCGACACATTGGACTCAGCTTTCGCCACGACTAAATGACTGGTCACTTGATCCGTTGAATCAAGTCCTGGAATGCGGATTGGCGATCATCTCATTGCCGCTTTTGCAAAAGAGCGGCAACAAGATGATCGCTTCTGCACCTGCTGCCGACAAGATGACGATGACACAAATCATAATACATTTACTGCAAAATCATGGATTCTCAAATCGCAAGATCTATCTCTGAAGACAATAACTCATCCGATGATGAGTGGACACCACCTCCCATGAGGAGTAATCATGATCATCATGGCAATGATACCAGATCCAAAGTATCCAGAATCAACATTCGCGTGGGATCGAAGCAAGCTCCTACCACGTCCAACCGATTGAAACCATCAAAAGAAGCAGTAATCAAGAAGGTTTCACCAAACAAACGAAAAGCAGCTTTTGCTCGCAATTTTGAATGGTTGAAGTATATCATGAAGACGCATCACCCTAATGGTGGGTATGTTCTCCCTGCACGAGACTGCCCAGAAAACAAGACATTTCGTCGTTGGATCCAAACCATACGCTATCAGTATCGTCAGAAACGCTATGGCGAACTCAGCTATATTACCGACGAGCAAATTCAGCAGCTGAACGGCATTGGATTCCTTTGGGAGAAACCAATGCCGTCGAATAAGCATGAGCAACCCCAAGGATCCATCAACAAGGATTCCTCCAAGCCCAATGAGACTCGAAATAGCTCCGTCGCCACCAAATCGATGCCGACACCACAAAGGACTAATCGTACGTCCAACATCAAAGCAACAACTACTCAACTAGATTCATCTAAGAACCCCAAGGAACGGTGGGATGTTCGATTCGATAAGCTGGTAGCACACAAGAAGATCCACGAATGGGATAAACCAAAGCTGTCCCGGTGGGTCGCTCGTCAGCGTTTTCTTTACAAGAACAAGATTCTTTCGGATGACCGCATTCAAAAGTTAAATAGCATTGGCTTTTTGTGGGAGGGCAAGGAGGAGGAGGGAAGTGCTGCATCCTTACGAATGAAGAAAGTCAGTGAAGAGCGTAGCAAAGTCTCCAACAAGGCTTCACGGAGCCAAAAGGGCAATAATGTCCATCAAAGCACAAGCGGATCAATCAAGTCCTCTCGCCGCAGCAGAGATGCTTCAATTCCCTCTCAACACGACGACTCTGGGCCTATCATTGTCATTGACGATGATGACGAGGAGTTGGAATGGATCGACGAAACTGCCCCATGCAGCAACTTGAATGAATCTGTAAACAACCAAAATGAAAGTATTGACGACCATAGCCGAAAGACTAAGGAACTCACAACTAAAAGCACTTTGAAACGGAAGCGTAAGTCTGCTGTCGGTGATTGTGATGGTGAGGAAAAGGAGAAGTCGAAGCCCAATCGCCGCAACGATAGCAGTACCACTTTCTTATCTCCGCCATCAAAGAAAACGAAGGCAGATTCTGATGTACTGAGCGATCCTTCGTCCTCCTCTCCATTCGAACGTCTCGGAAAAGACGATCTGCTCCATTTGTGCATGGATCAACTAGTGAAGAAGCTTTGCGCAGACAAAGATGCCCAGCTCAATGCACTGAAGAATGAACTTAGGGATCTTCAATCCGAAAAAGAAAAGGCAAAACAAACGATGCAAAGTATTTCTCAGGACTTTTCTGACAATATGAAAGGTCTGAAACAGGAATTGGAACGCCGTCGATTGGAGCAGATTCATACGGAAGAATCGCTTCGAGCTGAAAATTGCAAGCTCAAGCGAGCGATCTCGCAGGTGCTAGAAACTTGTGAGAGTCGCAAATCCATTATTGCTGACAGGGAAAAAGTAGCAACAGAACTTCACCACATGAACCAGAGTTTGCAGAAGTCAAAGTTGGACAATGAACAGCATCTCAATCGGGCAAACAAGGATGTACATTCTTTCAAGGCAAAGCTTCAGAATGCTTTACTGCACCAAAGAGCTTATTTGGGGGAGAATCTAAGCCTCCGTCAAGCAAACGACAAAATGAAGCAAACCATTGTTGGTCTAGAAAACCAGTTGGAGGACTTGGAAGAGGAAAAGAATCAAATGAAGATGAAACATGCCATGGAACTTGGGTTTCAGGAAGGGGCAGAAGATGATATTCCGTGATATTAAATATTTTTATAGCACAAATTTTCTTTGAACTGTAACCATTGTATACTTGGAGAATCCGGTACGAGTACTCCGCTATCCACCGGTGTAAGTAGAACATTCAACATGCTTATTATTGGCATCGTAACAGTCATGATTGGGTGTGATATGCGAGTCGGCCGATCGCATCCCGTAACCATCGATCGGATCGATCGTGTCTGATTGGAACATTCGACACATTGGACTGATTCTTATTCGCTCATCCACAAGACCGTGAGCCGATCGGATCCGAACAGCTTGATCCGAATGTCGTGCAAGTCCCGGAAAACTGCTTCCAGCATTTGAAACCAACCAAATGTCATCTTTCTCATTGACACAACAAATGTCAGTTTATATAGAAGCACCATGGATCGTCAGACAACAAGATCTTCCTCACCTTACAGCCAAATGGAAGGCGAATGGATCCTCATGAAAAGAAATAATCGAAAGTCGAAAGAATTCAAGAAGGGATCATCGCAGCATCAGCCATCATTCAAAGATGACAACTTGAAGTCAACAGAAATGCTGATTGACTCGTCCAGTGCTGGTGATGATTCTACTATGAGCTACATAGCACGCAAACCAGATGATCGATACGAAGATGACCCATTCGACAAGACTTTTGTTATGCTGCTTTTGAAACACCTTGAACTCAAGGATCTCGATGATATGCGGCAAGAGGCCATTGCCATCATTAAAGAATGCGGAAAACGAAAGGAAAGCAACGAAGCGGGTTATTCATCTACAATGAATTCCATGAAGATGCGTCTGATGGGACTGGTTGGAGAAAACCATTGGAAGGGAGCAAAAGCTCTCCAACATCTTACGAAGCTGCAACAGGAGATCGGGTCAAAGGTGGGGTTGGACAACGATCATCTCGATCGCTGCTTAAATCTTTGTCAGAAAACAGAACAAAGGACCGCTATCCAGGACCACTCAAACAAGTACGTGACAGATTTTGATCGCAAATTTGATCTATTGAGGGAACATTCTCCGAACAGTGGACATGACGTCCCGAGGAAGTGTAACGACAAGGCTGTAAAAAGGGGGTGGGTGATTAGGTGGTTCCGTCGCCAGTATCACAAGAAACAAAACGGGGACAAATCAGCCAAGATTACCGATGAACAAATTGAACAACTGGAAAGTATTGGTTTTCGTTGGGAAAAGCCAAAACATCGGAAATCAGCTTCCATTGTTCAAGAAAGCAAAAGAGGGGGAGGAAGTAGCTATATCAAAATGCCAGCTATGAAAGGTCCCTAGTGAGAAGAATCTGACACGAGCGAACCCAAAAGAGTGAACGGAAAATGTGATTCAGGAAAGAGATGCTATGTGAGGAGAAGACAAGAACAAACGACCTTGCTTCATGAGGAGAAAAACAAGGATGCCATGAAATAGTCCATATCATAATCTCAATTGGAAGACTTGCCTACTTTTTTTAAACCTTCCTAAACGACAGGTTATAATATTTCCCTAGTTATTTGGACCCATTACTATCGTTGGCGTTTTGGGCCCGCATCATCACGTCACTGAAGATCCAATGGGCGAGCTTTTTGACACATTTGACCATTTCTGGAAGTACCGGTAGGAATGAGCAATCTTTTTCGTTCGCTTTTCACCGTTTGCTTAGCAATGGACGATCTTTTTCTCAAGATCGAAACCCCAGAAAATAGTAGCAGACACTATTATAGCCTTTAAAAATAAGAACTACAGCAGACGTTGGCCTAAGAACAAAAATGAACGTTGTACAGTGATACTTTGACATAACATACACCTATTTAGTCAATTTTTGCGGTCAAACAAGAGCTCTTCAATGTCTTCACTTTCTTTGTTGCTCCCCATAACTCGTAGAATCGAATAGCTTCATTCAAATAATCAACAGCCCTGTCGCTGTCTTTCCGTTCATTCCGCAAGAAGTCAGCATACCGCTCGTTAAAGAGGGCAGCGTGGTGTAGATGGCCGCTTTTGGAAGCAAGTGATATAGCTGCATTATAATGCTTCTCTGCCTTCGCATACGCCCCGTTCATTGCCGAGTGTTCAGCTTCCAGCACCAAGCTGTAGTATTCCACGTTTGGGTTTCCCGCCTGCATACATTTGTTGATTCTCTTGCGGATTTTGTTTGCGAGAACTCTGTATTTTCTTCGCCTAGTGCTTCTTGCCATTGTATATAAGGCAACCCCCCGATGAAAGGTTTCAATCATGCCCAAGCATAAGCCGGGAATGAGTTTCCCAAACTTGTTTCCAACAGCAATTGCATGGTCGGCGGCTTCTTCGGGTTTCAAGAATACAAGAAGTTCCCCTTCTGTTGAAAGCAAACTGGTGAGCGAATCAAGCGATGAGAAGATATGAAACAAGTTCTCTATACATACCAGCAAAGGGAACCATGCCAATCCCCACGGTTTGCCGTTCATTCAATGACCTGCGACTAAACTTTTCACCCTCCAGCTGGTGTGCATGTGGGTGGTCGCAAGTAAGGTTGATCAGCATTTGCCAAACTACTCGCAACGTCATGACTAACCCTTGCAGAGAGAAGTCTTCCATTTGGGAATGGAGGCTAACAACATCCTCCAGTATTGGACGCAGCGGCTTCCCCATCATATACGGAAGCCATACTCGCTGCGCTGTCAAGGACCATAGTGCGAATACGGAGTCTCCTACTCTAATCGCAGAAGCATATCCATCAAACAACGGCCGTAGGCAAGCTTGGAATGGTAATTTCCAGCTTAATGAAAAGGCATAGGACATGTAGAGACAAGCCCCCTTTCGTCCTGGACCCAAGGCTTTCTGTATGGCCAATCCCATTTCGGTAATTTTCGCAGCTGTTTCAAAATCAGCCTGGAAAGCCAGTACTAATAAACCAAGGCTAGCAAAGCTGACACCAGAATCTTTCCCAATGCCACATTTCAGCGTAATCTGTACATTCTTGCATACTGACAGTAGATACAAAAGGCTCCTCTTGGTTCGATGTGCAGCATATCCCAAAGTGGCAATCAAACGCATGCGCATTTGCTGCTTTTCATCCTTTAAGTGACCTAAAGAGTCGCACAGTGTTTTCGGTCCGGATGCCCCTTTTACCTTCCTGACAGTGCGACGAAGTTCTACTAATGCCTGGATTGGTGTCGCATTCTTGCTCCAAAGAAGTCGGTATCCTAGTTTGTGCAGCAGCTCCAAGCAACCTTCAATTGCTTCGTCGCACTTTGAATCAACTGTTGCTAGCTTTCGCACGGATGCAATCATGAGCGGCATCTTTTCCATCGTAGAATACATGTCCCGACTTAATACCTCCTTACTATATAGTTCAGCCTTTTCTCCATTTCCCAAAGCAAGCTCCATCTCGGCACCAATAGTGTACAATTGGAGCCACAATCCACGATTTTCCAACACTTCGCTATCTTGTAACAGCTCGATTCCTTTGGCGGTGTAATTTGCTGCGCTTTGTATGGCGTAAATCCCCCTTGCCTTCTCTGCTGCTCGGAAGTTTAGTCGAGCAAACTCGGGTCGCTTACTCACATTTCCACTGTTGATAATGTCAGCTACGTTGAATAGCTCTTCTTCCAGGCCCTTCTCGTCCAAGCTATAGTACAGCGACGACCCGACATGAAGCTGAAACGACGATTTGGTCGAAAGAAGTAATGCTGCCTCTTGTACTTTATCATGGACCCATCTGTAACGCTTGGTGCCGCACTGTTCGAAGAAATAGTTTTCTTCAGCAATGTCTATCAGCTGCTGCAAAGGCTCGTTTCGCACATTATGGCGGAAGATTTTCGACTTTTTCCAAATCAGCTCAAGAATGGACAGGCTGAAAGATGACCCGATGCAGGCAGCATACTGCATGATGTGTTGAACGGGCATCGGCATCTTTTGCATTTTGGACTGTAACAATATAACGACGTTGGCGGTAGACATTGTCACATGTTCAATCTGAGAAAGATTCCACTTCCAAATGTGTGCTTCAGCATTGTACGTCAACAAATCTTCGTTCTTCAACATTTTCAGGAATTCGAGAACAAAATATGGGTTGCCCATTGTTCTCTTCACGCAGAGTGCTGCCAATTCTTTGATTGACGCTTCACTGCCTGTTGGTATCTGAGACTTAATGATGGAACAGATATCGTCTGCATTTAACGATTCAATATTCAACTTTGTCATATTGAAGGAATGCGTGGTCGTCTTGCTCTCAAGGCCAAGGATTTTGTTAGCTAGAACACTGTTTTCGTCCGCCAAATCTGACCGATAGCACCCAATGATCATGAGTGGGTTTGGGTTGTTTGTGTCTGTGATTAGATAATCCAGAATTTGCAAGGACAAGATATCGGCCCAATGCAAATCGTCGAGGACAATTACCATCGGAAAGAACTCGGCACTCAATGCCCGGGTCAAAGTACGGAATGCAAAACGTAACCGCTCAAGTCCATTGGCTAGCTCGGGGTCGTTGGCATCTGCAGAGATCGTCCTTGTGGAATATTCTGGTATAATGAATTTGAGTTCAGGAATGAGATCAACAAGTGTCTCAACGTCATTTCCAAACTCCTGAAGGATCTCTGCTTGGAGTCTTTCCCTCGTCTTGTTGGTCATTTGATTAGTTCTTTCAAATATCTTGCCGAATGCCTTGGCAACACCAGAGTACGGCTTATCACTTGTAGTTTGGTCGAACTTTCCTTCAACAAAAATGCCGGCATCAAAACGTACAACATCTGATTCCACAGTCTGAGCCAACGATGTCTTTCCAGAACCGCTAAACCCAGATAGAAATACAAGTTCCTTCTTGGCAGAGTTGTCACTTGCGTTGGTGTCGTCAATAGAACTGGGAAGCATCCGATTGAAGCATTTCTTCAGTGAATTAATTTCGTGTTCCCTACTGACCAACCCAACGGATTCAAAATTCAACTTTTCCATTTCTTCACTGGCCTTTGTCGCATCTCTCAATATGCGAAGCTCAGAATGTCTTTGCTTTCTGAGCTCACATGATTTCATATCAGCCATCAGCAATTCAGATGAAACTTCTGTGCGAATGGACTGCTGGAAAACCGAATTGCTGGCTGATTCCTCATACGACAATATTTCACTATCAGCAATCGACGAAGCCTGGTCCCTATCATCACCATCACTTGCAACGATGAATATTTTCGAAAATGTGTCCCCAATATCTGTGCCATCGGGTGACTCCATTGTCACTCTTAGCATTGCAGGATGCCTTCTCGCGACTAGAATTGCAATGCGAGATGATGTGATGCTTCTTCAATATAATCATTTATATATGCGGTGGTACTTGTACCACGAGAACACACTGAAAGTGCGCAGTGGACAATTGTGCCGTCTCATTTTGCCTACTTCAGTACCTTTGGACCACAGGATAATCCAAGACCTCCGTGTGGCCGCAGCACAAGTACGATGGATGTTAGCTACAATGCAAAATAGCCTGCAGAGGCGGTGTTCGATCCTTTGAAATCCAAGTAAATACCCTTTATTTTGCTTCCTCCCACCATGCTCAAAAGTAAAACATTGTTTTTGAGCGGATTGTACACGTCTTTCTTCTTAGGTACTTTAGGTGTCGTTATCGACACGATTCATGGCGAACAACATCTTTTTAAAACTAACGCATTTGGAAATCAAAAGGCGCAATACGTTCCAAAGTCGAATGAAACTGACTGTCTCATCCGTGAGATGCACGCAGGAGTGCTAAAACTGAGATGATTTCGCTTGGACTAAAGTCACTTAAAAGAACATCCCACCAAGAGATAGTGCCGGATTTCAATTCGGCACACGCAGCAAGAACTTTCCCTCGAATGATTCCAGACCTGGAATTCCAGAGTGCCTGCTGGGCGAGACTCGATGACAAGATATCTTGCGGGAGAGATGCGATTTTCACCTCGAGACTTTCATCCACATCCACAGTACCAGTAGCATTCCCAGACGATGATTCTACCACGTCTGCAGATTCCTGAAGGAAAGAGATCAAGAGCATCTTACAGAGCTCTCTATCATGGTCGCAGAGGTCGCAGATTTGATGCAGCGCACTTCGAAGTAAATCATGGTTTTGTTCGGTCTGCTGACGATCAAATTCTTGTTGCCGAGCGCGTTGCTGCATTGGGTCAGAGTTTGAAAAGTGGCTGACAATCCCTCGGCGATCACAACCAAATCTTGTGACAAGCAAATCCAGTAGTAGTAAATCTAAGTCACCTTTGTCTTTGTTCTTGACAACAAGAGGCGACAGCAGCCCCAGATCTGAATTCTGTGAAAGCGCAAGGAGATTGCCAAGCTGGCCAAATGAAAACGATTTGGTGGCATTAGCACCCTTTGACTGCAAAAGTGACCGCATTGTCTCTTTCCTTTTATTATCATATATGGATCTGCCCTCTTTCAAATGAGTGACAGCACTGAATCCAGATTTCTGAGCCCAGTCGCAGCGCATTCGAATCTCAATACAGTTGGGATTGCCCTCGACTTGAAGCGTGGCAATCTCATACTTTTTGGAATCACCACCAGGATTCGAAGCGTCCTGGTGAATTAGAGCATCGCTTTGCACGTGCAACGGAGGTCCACCCTTCCATCCATTGGCAACATCTTCGAGCGACTTCCAATGTGACGATTCTTCAGAAATGCTACCGAGACCCGTGGTCGAGTCAGGCGCATTAGTGCCACCGTGCATCACAAGGCTTTGGCAAACTCGGGCCACATTGTCCATTGTAGGTGCTAGTTCATAAGGTATCCCTCGAACCTTTCCGACTGCCAAATAGTCGCATCCAGGTAGCCCACTCAAAATGTTGAACCATTCCTGTCCAACATCAAAGGCAGCAGCTTCAGGCTGATCGAGCCTTTCATAAAAGATTTTGAGATCAGCAGATGCTGTGGATGGGAGTCGCAAAAGATCCATCGCGCCAATGTCTTCATTCCATAGCAAAAGATCAATGATTTCTCGAATAGTAACTTCGACACAGTCTGGAACATGAACAGAAACTTGGAAAAGTGAGACTTTGGACCCCTCATATATACGGTGAGAAAGTTACTAGATTGTCTCATATCACGTACCTGCTTTCAAATCCCCTTCATCGACACTGAAATATCCATTCGGAACGACTGGTTTATCGGACAGCTTCGTCGTGTCCTTCTTGCCATTCGATGGTGCACTTATTGTACCGGAACCTGATACTTTTTGGCCCAAAGCAACAGACGCGCAAACAATTTCCAAGGCCAAACTAGCTTTAGTCCAGTCTTCGCTGCTCAATCCATCACAACTTGTCGTCGTTCCCTCCCAAATCTCCAGCAGCTGATCCATCGAGTCTTGGAAATTCGCCTCTCTCAGGTCTCGGTTGGCACAAAAGGTTTGTTCCTGCCATTTCTTCATTGCCGATGGATCTCTGCGCTTTAACGCCTGCGCCAAGTCGTCCTCTTTACGAAAGATGGACTCGTCTGAACCAAATTGCTGCTGTACATGGGCATCACACTCGAGCAAATATTCCAGCCAACTCTCTTGGGGTGTTTGGGTATTGTCTGGTGGTAGATTATGACTGACTTCCCACAAGGCCACGGACCAGATTGAAAGGGGCATCCAATCCAAATTAGGAGTAGTTGACGCCTCCTCCTCCTCCTCCTCCTCCTCATGATGATGATGATGATGATGATGATGATGATGATGATGATGATGATGATGATGATGATGGCTGCTTAAGCGAAAGAGATCCACCCACCGATTCAACGAAACGCCAGTCCATTTATTCCCAATCTTGTTGGAACGAATATCAAACTCGTTTCGAAGGTAGTCACGGATAGTGTTAATGTCCATTGCTTTGGCCACGATGGTGGAACGTCCCACAATCGTACCAATCAGTCGCGGTGTTAGATAGGCAGCCGGCATGGATTTGGTCCTCTTGAGAAACAAGGAGGATTCCGGCATGATTTGAAAAAAGACCTGATTGGCGAGTGTGGCGGTATCGTACAAACGTTTTCGGTGATGGCTGGAGGGAGATGATTCGTTATCATCATCGTCATCATCATCATCATCATCATGATCAGTAGCACTGCTGTCATCATTCTCCGGAGAATATCGTGATGCCAGCTTGATCAAATTACCAATCAATGGAGAAGTGGATAGAGCCGCACCGATGCAAGGTGACAAGTGTGCCCACTTTGGGTCGAGTATGGAGGCAGTGCCTTTCAAGGAATGAATTGACTGTTTCGAGCTTGGTTTTGGAGCAAATACCAGTGGCGTTGCGACGGAAATTGGTGTTTGGTGCTTCTTGTCATTCTGACCATCGTGCAAGTGTCGCTTATGACTCTTCTGAATAATGCGTGATCCTTGAGAGCGTCTGAAGATTTGTTGCTGTCCCTTTCGAGGTACGAAGATTCGCAAAGAGCTACTTCGACGAGGACTTTGCCCTAAAATCATGACAATGAATGGGATGGGAACCAATATTTGTCCTTCTCCATGCTGATGACAGTCAAATTGATGATGATGTTGATGATGATAATGATGATGATGGTTTTTATTGAAATCCAAATTCCGTCTGTGCGACGTCCCCAAAATATTAAAATACATCATGCATTCCGAATTTTCAAATAACTCTGAATTCTGCAATAGCCGCAACTACCGGGTATATACTTCCGATATTCCTCCGCCTACAGTACGTACCTGGATACTTCCAATAGCGTTTTAATATCCATTCCACCATGATTACGAGACGGCCAGAGAGGAGTGGCTTTATGCTGCTTCTTTTCAGTGTTCAATGCTTCAGAATTGTCAATGGGTTTTCCGGCCGACAAACAGTGCCAAGATTTCCATTTCCACTGTCAAGATTTCCACTGTCAAAAGTGATACCCAGCAGCACTTCCAACCGGATAATATCATCATCATCATTACCATCATCATTGCATAAGAAAAAATCACCAGTCATCCTGAATAATGACGAAGGAACATCGGATGAGGCTATTAATGGTGAAGAGGAAGCTGTGCCAACTGAAGCCTTTGGAGTTTCTGAAAAGACATTGGTCATGAACGATATGATTCAGACGGCAAACAGCGAAGAAGAAGAAGAAAAGGATGGTGGTGAAACCATTGAGGATATCATCAGCATCAGCAATACAACAGAAATTGTCAATGAAATTGAAGAAACTGAAATTATCGTGCAAGAGAAGGAATCAACCACCGTATTGTTGGCGGACAACGATGACTCGTCGTCCTCGTCGTCTTCGGAAAAATTGAGGAGTCTCAGTCCAAAGGCAGTATTGCGTTTCATTGCCCCAACTTTGGCGTTATGGATTGCTCCACCAGTCATGTCCTTGATTGATACCAGTGCCGTAGGTCGATTTTGTGGAGCAACCGATTTGGCAGGTACGACTTTTGATTTGTCAAAACAAAACTAAAAAACTGACACGTTATGCACATGAGAAGGACGAATACGACGACTCACAATAATTCCTACAGCGCTCAGTCCAGGTTGCACATTGATTGATTCGTCTTCCTATTTGTTCTTTTTCATTGCCACTGCAGCCACCAATCTTGTAACGAATGCCAATGCCAATGCTAGTACTACTAGTGACGATCGACAAGAATCGGATCGAATTGTCAGCGAGGCGCTATTTTTGGCATTGATCAGTGGTATCGGACTAGGCGCCATGGTACTCGTGGCTGGAAGTCCTATATTGGGCATGATTGCCGGTGAAGCCAGTCGATCCGTCGTTCCTTCGGCGTTAAAGTATGCCTTGGTAAGAGCATT
The DNA here is from genome assembly GCA_933822405.4 of Cylindrotheca closterium. Classification (NCBI taxonomy): domain Eukaryota; phylum Bacillariophyta; class Bacillariophyceae; order Bacillariales; family Bacillariaceae; genus Cylindrotheca; species Cylindrotheca closterium. The sequence continues at coordinate 185,204 of CAKOGP040000779.1, read as the reverse complement.
TGGACAACCATTTGTCATTATGGCAAGTGTGGCACGAGCTGCCGGTAAGTACTATATATACTTTGTTCGTCCCACATTCCATTGCCACCAAAAGGAAGATTGCTTATAATATCGTTTTCTACTTGTTTGCAACTGGATATATAGCCTTGGCAGAAAGGGATACGAAAGGACCCTTGGTATCGGTCGGTTTGGCATTTATTTTGAATGTGATTGGGACCTTGACGTTGGTGACGAAAACACCCTTGGGAATTGTGGGAGCCGCCATTGGTACCCTTTGTGCCGATGTTGCATCGACAGGATTTCTCTTGAGCCGGCTCCGACAATCTCGAAAACGACGAGGAAACAACGAATCGTCGTCATCCTCATCATCCTCATCTGTCACTATGCCATTGCTACAAGTACCATCGTTGGACAGCACCAAACGATTTCTTCAATATGCCGCACCAATTTTCTTCACCATTTTAGGAAAGCTCGTGGTCTACAATGGCGTTGCGTTGTCGGTCGGGAGACTAGGCTCGGTGGCATTGGCAGCTCATCAAGTCCTTCTCAGGAGTTTCTTCTTTTGGTGTCCCGTTGGAGATTCAGTGGGGATGACATCGCAAGTCTTTTTGCCAGGCATCCTAGCCAAAGAACGACGAACAGGAGTCCCACAAAGAGGAGCCAAGCGATTACTATTTAGCACCGGGGTAGGAGCAGGACTGGTAGCGGCCGTATTGGCGTGGTTGCTCCCGGCCAGAGGGGCGGGGCTTTTCACTGCCGATGCCGCCGTGGCACAAGCCCTGCGGCGAACGGCTCCCATTCTTGGTTTGAGTATATCCATGCACGCAGTTGCACTGACTTGCGAGGGGATGCTTTTGGCACAGCGAGATTTGGGATTTCTTTCCAAGTCGTACATTATCACTACGATTGCTACCATCAGCCTACTGCTGAGTCCGTTGCGGCCTTCGACTTTGGGCGGTTCCTGGTGGATTCTTGCCTTATTCCAGGCAAGCCGATCGTTCCAATTCACGCTACGTAACATTATTCTGACGAATCGAAAGTCAAAGCAGCTTTCTGTCACAGCATAAGCTTGAAATTGGCGTGACAATTCTGATGCTGCCCAAGTAGAATGCCACAACAGATTGATTGATAATTTCCGAACCCCTGATTTTTAAATCACGAATTGCCCTTTTGCAATACTTCAAGAACCTTCTCATGCAACACCCCATTGGTCACCACTGCGCCATCATTCTGCGTCATTTTGAACTCTGAAAACCCAAGCTCCTTGCCGTTCCGATCCGTCACTTTACCCCCTGCTTCTTCCACCAAGATCTTCCCAGCGGCATGATCCCAAATGTTCTCCTTGTAGCTTGAGAGTCGAAGGTACAAAGATGCTTTGCCACTGGCCACCATAGCATACTTGGCTTGAGAATCCATTCGAATCACATTCTCAATTCCCAGCTGTTGTGCCACTTCTTCCTGTTCCGAGTGATTGCCATGGCTTGCCACAAAGCTCTGAACCATTGCATCGCATTCTGTATTCACTTTTATTTTGGTAAATGGTTGTTCATTGTTCTCGTTTATTGTAGTAGTCAATGGTTTTCGCCATGCTCCGTTGCCTGTTTCGGCAATGAACAAGTGACCGATCGTACCATCGATTTCAAGAGCTGGACAGGCCATGACTCCCAAAACAACAGATCCATTTTCGACAAGTGCAAGACATACTGCATACTGGTCGCCGCGAAGAAAGCCTTTGGTACCATCAATTGGGTCACACGTCCAGTATCGCTTTGATTCCGATGGTGTCCCATTGCCATGGTCGATCGAATCCAAAATCTCTGACTCTTCTTTCACAGTCACTGCACAGCTTGGACCATGATGCGATGTCAACGTCTGGTTGACATATTTGGTAATTTCCGCAAGCTGTTCTTTCTTTTCTGGTGCTCTTAGATCATCTGCGTCCTCTTCTGCCACCAATTCATCTTGCGGAAAGGCCTCCTTGAGGCTATTGCCAATGATGCACTGAGCACCAAAATCAGCAATCGTGACGGGAGATTGGTCTGATTTTGTCATTGCCTGAAGCGATGCAAGTTCAAGTCGAACAGCTTGGCACAGCTTTGCAGCGATAGTTACACATTGAGATGCAACAGCGACTTCTTTTGAGCGTGTGGTTTTGAATGTCATCTTCAGTAATGTTATGATGGGACTCAGGATGTGGTTTTCATTCGCATTCAAGCATCATTGTTTGCATGCATGTGAGACTAATTCTGTACGTCGGAGGGAGGGGAGGAGGTTCATCTGTACCCCCCCCCCCTTTGAGTGACTGTGTCAAATGAAATAGTAGTATGTATCGTAAATAAAGCACACAGTCCTCCCCTTAGATCATGCCACTCTCAGACCAACGTTACTCCCCTTTTGGATTATTCCTCTTATCAAGTGAAAATTAAGCTTCATCAAAACTTTTGGGTTGAGAAGGTGAAACGCCTTTGCTACTGTATCGGACCGGTAGAATCTCCACTTTCATTAGAACCGGCCAATCATATCTTCTCGTTTTTCAGTCGTAGTCCTCCAAAGGTGCGGGGAAAACATTTTCTCAGCACATTTACAAGATTTCGTTCTTCTCACAAAATTACAACACGACGTCATGGCAGACATCATCGCACATTACAATTCAATCTCCATCTTCTCCTTTTGAGTATCTCACATCAAAACATTGTATCAAGAGTAATCTTTATTCGTCAGCTTATCAAGAAGAAGTCAAACGCAACTAGCATGGTCGACTCGATTAAATCAGTGGTTATTAGTCCTGGAGGCATTGCGACAATTGTGGTCATATTGGTCTTGTTGATTGTCTACTGGAAATATCGTGGCGCTATTCGTCGACGTCTCAAACAAGTTAAGGAAGAATCATGGTTGTTTGGAGTTGGTGTGACCATTGTCCGTGGGGAACCGAACCAAGCCACCAATATATTTCCAAATTTGGTACTACTTCAAATCAACCCTTCTTTTCAAGAGGCACATCCTGACTGGAAGCTTGTAAGTTTGGGTGATTATCTATCAACTCTCCGTCCCAAACAACTTCCCAAGGGGTTCACTCCCAAACAACTACCCAAGTTGGTACAACGTGAATTAGAAGCTGGTCTTGCTTCTGGATTGCTCAAGGCGTTGGGTCCGAATTTGGGTCGGGCTCTCTTGCCAGCCGTTGGTTTTGGCCCGATTCATGGACAGGCTCAGAAACTTGGATCCAAATTGGCCACGCGATGGATCTTGTCTAAACAAGCAGCTGCCAATACGCTGGGAGACGACGAAGATCGAGCAGGACTTCCCATTTCAATCTTGAGTGTCTTGGCACTGTCGGAAAACAATGCCAGACTTAACAGTGGCGGTGGTACACGTACCAACAAGAACAACGAGGGTGTAGTTGAAGTCAACAACGACAATGACGCCTCTCCACTTCCGTCGTTGGATGACAAATTGCCAGGTTCCAACTTGTCCGCCATGCGGAAAATGAAAAATGGGGAAAATGACAGTGGCCCATCCTTTGATACCGACATTCTTCCAAACTCTGGCTTCGTTCTCGATCAAGATTTTCACAAGACGATTCGGAAACTGGAAAAGACCATAGTGGACCAAGGACATTGTGCGGATCATTCCCCGATTGAGCTCCAGGCGGCTCAAGCAGAACTCGAAGAAGACAGCAAGTACGGGGATTCCAAAACGGCAAAGGACCGCGATGACGATACCAAGGGTATGCAGCAGTATGATCCAAATGATCGTAGCATGGGAGAACCGGTTCCCATCAACCCACGTCTTTTCCCCGACTTGCATTTGGGACATGGCGACGCACTCTGTTCGCATACCAAACGACAAGTATTGCAGATGCGATTGGTGGCCGTTTTGTTGAATCGCTTGGGTGCTAACTATCATCGATTGGCCAATCCGGATAATGCAGAGGCTCTTTTTACAATGAAACTGACTAAGGATGGACCTGTGATTTCCAAGCCATCTGAATTTATTCAAGGATTGATCGACAAGGGACAAGACATTACCATTGTACCGACAACTCGTATCACATCCTTTGGATTGGGTATGTGCCTCAAGGAATCGGATGGCTCGTGGTCCAATATCCCACTTGCAGCATTCATAGAGAGCGGGTACGAAGATAAGGACGGCAACATGGCACCAGCGATGATGCCACATTCGGGCTTGCGTCTTATCATTGGCGATGGGCCTCTTACTAGCAATCAACATCAAGAATATGACGATTTTGAAGGATCTGCCATATCAAATCCTTTGATTATTCAGCATTTTATTGGTATTGAAGGATTCTGCGGGTGGAAGATGGATCAAAATGCAGAAGTGCCCTACAATGAAAACGTCGAGTCGGGCCGACCTTTGAAAGATGCTTCTGAAATCGTTCGAGCGGTGCGTCTATCAGCTCTTTATGCCAATGTTTTGAATGGCTTGGCAACCGAATTGGAACTTCCATTTGGTGGTTATGGTGTCACGGCGGTGTGCAACGATTCGGCAGCGATCATCCAGCAATGTCTATATGGCGAATCCTACATTTTCCCACTAACCTCCATTGGACGCTACATGCAACGGACTTTGCGATACAATCAAAGCATGGATCGCAAACTACAGTCGGTCCCTTCCATGCAAGAAGAGTTGGATGATCTTGATGCTCTTGAGAAAGGAATGATGGAATTGCCATCGGACATTAACTCGACACCGGCTAATGCAGCAGACGCTGCTCGCCGTGTTCTTAAGACCTTGCAACCACAACTCCCACTTACGCTCTTGAAAGACTCCAAGACTATCATGGAAAACATTTTGCAAGAACACGAAGACCAGAAAGAGCACAAAAAGCAAGCCAACGAGGAAAGTACTTTTACGATAACTCGTCTGTAAAATGGGCCCCCCTTGGCGCCATTTTTGCAATTCCCTGGCAAACCTGATGTAAACTATTTATTACTAAAGTAATGGAAACTTGTACTATACGGGATAGTACTTACTTTCAACTCTATCGAGAACAAATGGCTGAGGGGAGTGTGCTGTTTATATCGTACCATGTAGTTGAAGCGTTCCAGAGCGACATCATCGAATGAATATAGCCTTGTATGCAATACCTAGTAGTAGACCATCCGGTGAAAGACCACAACTTCGATTACCCTTCTATTTTAAAATACTTCGTATCAGAAACACCACGAACCAGCCCGGATATACCCTCTTACCGGCGGAATCACCCGTTTCGAATACTTTGACACTTCTTGTCAGAATCAGCCAATCATCTTCTCGTATTTCAGTCGTAACGATTATGGCGAAGGACAGACAGGTGTTAGAAAAGCCTTTTCTGATTATTGCGCTTTTCTGACATTTCAAACATCATAATAAAAATCAAACGCCATCACACATCGCACCATTATACTGTAATCTTTATTCTCCAACATATCAAGAAGAAGTCAGACACAATTTAAATTATCGACAAGATGAAACAATCAAGCCGTATTCCTACTTTTCCATCTCTGATGTTTGCTCACCCGAATCGAGCAACCGCGGCAACCGCAACAGCATCTCCTGCTTCATCCAGCTTTTCTTTGTTTCGACAAGGTGGTAGTGCCGAACAAAAGCAAGGGCACTTTCAAGGGCCATCTCCACCCAACACGAGCAACGCGTCGCTCGGTGGACTTTCCAGCATGTTTTGTCCTACAACATTCGCCCCTGCAGCCGCGGTAGCAGGGCGATCCGCAACTAGTACCACGAGAACAATGGCCACCAGTGCCACTTCCCCGACCACCACGATTGCTAAGATACTGCAATCGCTTCGATCAGTGGTTCTGAGTCCTGGAGGCATTGCAACATCCGTGGTCGGCTTGATCTCGTTAATTATCTACTTGAAATATCAAGGAGCAATTCGACGACGTCTCAAGCAAGTCAAGGAAGAATCATGGTTGTTCGGAGCTGGTGTGACCATGGTCCGTGGGGAACCAAATCAAGACACCAATGTCTTTCCCAATTTGAAATTATTACAAGTCAATCCCTCCTTCCAAAAGGCACATCCCGAATGGAAGTTTGTGGGACTGGGTGATTATCTTTCTACTCTACGCCCCAAACAACTTCCCAAGGGATTCAACTCAAAGGATTTGCCCAAGTTGGTACAACGTGAATTGGAGGCTGGTCTTGCTTCTGGATTGCTCAAGGCCTTGGGTCCGAATTTGGGTCGGGCTCTCTTGCCGGCCGTTGGCGTCGGTCCAATTGAAGGACAGGCACAGAAATTTGGTTCCAAATTGGCCACGCGATGGATCTTGTCCCAACAGGCAGCCTCCAATACGCTAGGAGAAGACGACGATCGAGCAGGACTTCCCATTTCAATCTTGAGTGTCTTGGCACTGTCGGAAAACAATGCCAAACTCAACAGTGGCGAGAAGAGCAGCAAGGCAGAGGACGTCAGCGACGCGGATGACAAATTGCCAGGTTCCAACTTGTCCGCCATTCAGAAAATGAAGAATGGTGAAAATGTTCATGGCCCGGCCATCGATACCGGCATTCTTCCAAACTCTGGATTTGTTCTTGATCGAGACTTTCACAAGACAATTCGGAAATTAGAAAATACCATGGTGGACCAAGGGCATTGCGCGGATCATGCCCCGATAGAACTTCAGACCGCCCAAGCAGAAATCAAAGAAGACAGCGAGTACGAGGATGTAAACACGGCAAAGGACAGTGATATTGATACCAAGGCCTCGCAACAGTATGATCCAAATGATCGTTGTATGGGAGAGCCTGTTCCCATCAACCCACGTCTTTTCCCTGACTTGCATTTGGGACACGGCGGTGCTCTCTCCACACATACCAAACGACAAGTATTGCAGATGCGATTAGTTGCTGTCTTGTTGAATCGCTTGGGTGCTAACTATCATCGATTGGCCAATCCGGATGATAAAGATCCCCTCTTTACCATTCGATTGACCGAGGATGGACCCGCGATTTCCAAGCCAGCTGAATTCATTCAAGGATTGATCAATATGGGACATGATATTACGGTTGTACCGACATCCCGTATCACATCCTTTGGCATTGGAATGTGCATCAAGGAATCGGACGGCTCGTGGTCCAATATTCCAATCGGAGTCTTCCTAGAGAGCGGGTACGAAGATAAGGACGGCAACATGGCACCAGCAATGATGCCCCATTCGGGCTTGCGTCTTACCATCGGCGATGGGCCCCTTACTAGCAAACAAGATCAAGAGTATGACGATTTCAATGCGTCTGCCATATCAAATCCTTTGATTATTCAACACTTCATTGGTATTGAAGGATTCTGTGGGTGGAAGCCGGATGCGGATCCAGAAGTTCCCTTCAATAAAAACGTCGAATCAGGACGTGCTCTGAAGGAGGCTTCTGAGGTCGGTAGAGCGGTGCGTCTATCAGCTCTATATGCCAATGTTTTGAATGGCTTGGCAACCGAAATGGAACTCCCCTTTGGTGGATACGGTGTCACGGCGGTGTGCAACGACTCGGCAGCGATCATTCAGCAATGTCTATATGGCAAATCTTACATTTTCCCACTAACCTCCATTGGACGCTACATGCAACGGACTTTGCGATACACTCAAAGTATGGAGAGCAAGCTACAGTCAGTCACTGAGCTGGAGGATGAATTGGATGATCTGTATGCTCTCCAAGAGGGAATGCTGGAGTTGCCGTCTGACGTGAACTCAACTCCGGCCAATGCAAGAGACGCTGCTCGCCGTGTTCTCAAGACCTTGCAACCAGACCTCCCACTTGTACTCATGAAAGACTCCAAGACCATCATGAAGAACATTTTGCACGAGCACGAAGAACATAAAAAGCAAACATCGGAAACGTCTCTGTCCAAAATGGCAGAAACTCTAGGAGTATCTCGCATGTAAAATTGCTAACCGTGAAGCAATTTCCTGACGTCACAGCGAATTTCATAACATAAAAATGTATTATATATTTTAAACGATGCAATACTACAGTACCTTACAGAACTGAGTTTCTAACATTCGTGTGGCTTGTCAAACTTGCAGGTGCCATCATCAAACTGTTCCATTGTGAAATAGAAAACCAAGAAGTTCGCACTTGTTGCTTTTTGCTTGACCTGTGAGCATCTGAAAGTATTTCGGACAGGTTTAGAAGGCAGATGAATTTCAGCCGTCAATGCTATGGAACCGTTCCAATCCTTTCGATACTTCATCATGCTTCTCCTGTGTGCATCACGGATAGCCCACCTTGTACACTCGTCTTTCTCAATCACAGCATAAAAAAGGTTTTCGAAATCCTCGAACAATTCGGGCATCTTTACGGTCAGCCGAAGGACATCATGATCAAGCTCCAGGCGGTAACCCGCCTTGAATGGGAATGGTGATTTATCATCCTCGCAGACGCCAGAAGGTAGAAGGATGACGACCGCCAGCATTTTGTCACCATTCGTATCTATGTACGGAACGAAATTTGTCACAGGATGGAACATATTATGGTCACCATTCTTCTCGCCATGACGTATAGACTTGGATCTCTTGGAAGCACGAGTGGAAGGAAGAAAACCGGCTGAATGGCGCTGGTGTTAGTGTGGGAAGATAATGGAAGCAGCAAATGATCAATCAAAAATATTCTGAGCATACGTACATGATGACACCCGTCGCTTTTGTTCCTGCTTATCTATCAGGTGTGTTCTGAGTTTGTTCCAAAAGAATTGGAAGGTTTGTTGTGCAAGCTTTCCAAGAACTACACCTGGTGCCCTCATCACATCACTGAACTTCGTATTGGGACCGATCGCACCTATGCCCCACAAACGAATGAGGGCTGGCTCGATCCTGGCCCACTCTTTGCATTTCTCTTGACTTGATAGATCTCGTGGCTTGCTGTCAAGCTTTCGTGGTTCTGACATGCTTCGTGTTTTCATTTTGGACGCAATCTCGACTTTACTTCGTAATGTAGAGCAATAAAACCCAGGATTGTGTCACAAGTCTTTGTAAAAAGGAATAATGACTCATCATCTGAATTCGTTGCGCCTGTACCGGTAATGAAGTAGCGAAGCTTGGTGTCAATATTGCAAACATGACCCTCAACTTCTATGTAGATTCAAATTCATTGCCACTATCCGATACACAATTTTGAATTTGCTATGACTGTCATTTTCCCTCAAATTTTTCCGGGACTTCATCCAGCATTCCTCCGGTACTATTGTAGTCTTTCTTTTTCTGGCAGCATTTTCAATTTTGACATTAAAACCAAGATTGAGATACAGTACTATAACTCCAGAGAGTGGCTGCATGTAATTGAAAGAGTTAAGATGCCAGCTTTAAAAACTGTTCCCCTAAGATACGATATTGAGAGACTGACACCAAAACATATAGAACTCGCAATCACTCCATTTGAAACGCAGGAGATCGTTCCAAGTCGCTTTGTAACATCTCGATCTTCCTAGTTGCCCCCCATTGCTCGTACAGCCGAATGGCTTCATCCAAATAATGCGAAGCTCTTTCCGCATCATCAACTTCGTTTAGCAAGAAATCAGCATACCTCTCATTGAAGAGGGCAGCATGGTGAAGATACTCCATTCGGGAGGCCAACACGATTGCTTCTTCATACAGCTTCTCTGCACTTGCATAAGCTCGACTCAAAGCCGCGTGTTCTGCGTCCAGCAACAAACTATAGTGCTCGACATTCGGGTTTCCTGCCCGCAGCCACTTCTTGATTGTTTTGCGGATTTTGCTTGCATGATTCTTGTACTTGCGTTGCTTGGTCTTTCGAGCCATGATGTACAAAGCAACGCCACGATGGAACGTTTCAATCATCACCAAACAAAAACTCGGCGTCAGCTTTGAAAACTTGTCTCCAACAGCGATCGCCCTATCGGCAGCTTCCGCTGGCTTCAGGAATAGAAATAGCTCGCCTTCTGCGAAATGCACGAAAGTGCCTCCTATTCGTTCCCAATCGTCAACTTCATTTCGGCTGAAAGTATGGCCCTCCAGCTTGTGCGAATTTGAAAAGCTGGAAGTAAGATTAACCATCATTTGCCACAAGATTTTCAAGAAGAGTAGAGGTCCCGGCTGAAGGACGACAGAGACAAACGCGAAGATAGTGAGAAACATGTCGATCCAAATCACCAAGCTTTCGATAGAGAAAGAGGGTATACCTGTGACAATTCTTCCATCTGGGATTGTAGTGAAGAAAATTCCTTCAAAATAAGACGGAGCGGCTTTCCCATCATATATGGCAACCAGACATGGTGGGCGCTCAAGCACCAACATGAGAAGGTGGAGTCGCCCATTCTGGTAGCGGAAACATATCCATCATAATGTGGCTTCAATAAAGCTTGCAGTGGTCTCTTCCAGCATAGAACGAATGAATACGACATATACACACATGACCCTTCACGAGCTGGGTGTAACTTCTGCATTGCTAGTCCCATTTCAGCAAACTTTGCAGCTGTTTCAAAGTCTCCTTGAAAAATCACAACCAACAACCCCAGGCTAGCAAAAATGGCGCCAGATTCTGGTCCAATTCCGTGATCGAGAGTTATCTGTACGTTCCTGCACGTACCAACAACATACAGTACAGACTTTCTGCTCTGATATGCCGAATAGCCAAATATCCCTGTGAGTCGCATCCACAATAGGTACTTTTGATCCGTCATCTTGTTCAGGGAATAACCAGTTTCCTTGAACATTTTTGTATGCTTGGCCCTTCTGATAGCTTTCTTTAGCTCCACCAATGCCTGCAAAGATGTTGTACTCCTACTCCAAATCAACCTGTAGTCAAGTTCTTTGAGCCGCGCCAGACATCGTTCAATTGTCTGATCATACTTGAAATCAACTACGAGTCCTTTCCGGATTGAAAGAACCTTGAAAGGCATTTTATCCATTGCTGAGTACTGGGGTCGCTTTAAGATCTCCTCTGCATATTGTTCCGCTTTCTTGACATTTCCTAACGCAGTCTCCATCTCTGCACCAATCGTATATAGCTGTAGCGTCAAGATATGACCGGTAAGAACCTCTCCCTCTTGCAACAGCTCGATTCCTTTTGCCGCGTAGTTTGCAGCACTTTGTATGGCGTAAATTCCCTTTGCCTTCTTCGCAGCTCGAAAGTTCAATCGAGCAAATTCGGGGCGCTTCTTGGTATTTCCGCTATTGACGATATCCGTTACATTGAAAAGTTCCTCTTCTAGACTCTTCTCGTCCAAGCAATAGTACAGTGATGATCCAACGTCAAGCTGAAAGGTCGCCATTGGTTTCTTGGAAGGCAGCAATGACGCCTCTTGTACTTTGTCGTGGACCCATCTGTAGCGCTTGGGACCACACTTTTCGATGAAACGATTTTCTTCGGCCGTGGCAAGCAGTTGCTCAAGGGGCTCAGATGATACGCGCATATCAAGGATATTTGATTTCTTCCAGATGAGCTGGAGTGTCGGAAGGCTGAAGGAAGAGCCAAGGCACGCTGCATATTGCAAAAGTCGTTGGACCCGCTTTGGCACTTTCTGTATTTTGGACTGCAATAGAACAACAACATTGGCAGTGGACATTGTCACTTCTTCGATCTGCGCAAGATCCCATGTCCACGTCTCGGAATCACCATCATACACCAACAAACCTGTATTCTTCAGCATCTTGAGGAACTCCAAGACAAAGTGCGGATTACCCATAGTTCGTTTTTCACAGAGTGCTGCAAGGCCATCGATCATAGTTTTGTCACCTGCTGATATTTGAGACTTGATCAAGTCACTAATATCGTTTGCGCTAAAGGCCTCAACTTTTAATTCTGTAATGTTGAAAGTGTACTTGTTGGTCTTTTCACGGAGAGCATGGATCTTGTTTACAAGTATGCTATTTTCATCGACCTCGTCAGATCGATAGCACCCAATGACCATCAGAGGATTTCTATTTTGCGTATCGGTTACGAGGCAGTCCACAATTAGGAGGGAAGAAATGTCAGCCCATTGCAGGTCATCCAAGACCAACACCATGGGCGAGAATTCAGCACTCAAGGCTCGTGTCAATGCACGGAATGCAAATCGAAGACTGTCAAGTCCATTCATGATATCGTGATCAGCAGTGTCGGTACAGAATGTCGTCGTGGAATAGTCCTTTATGATGTATTTCAGCTCCGGAATGAGGTGCATCAGAACTTCAACCGTTGTTCCAAATTCTTCAGATATCTTTGTGGCAACCCTGTTGACAACAGCGTTCGGCATTTGTTCAATCTTTTCACAAATCATACCGAATGCTTTGGCGATGCCCGAGTATGGCTTATCCCTTGCAGTTTGGTCGAAGTTTCCTCGTACAAAGACACCGTGCTCCAGTGCTTCCACATCCTGCTCCAATGTCTGCGCCACGGTACTTTTCCCAACGCCGCTCAATCCCGAGAGAAAGACAACTTCTTTACTGCAGGTCTCGGATTCTCCGTCATCAATCGGGCGTCCCAACATGCGCCTGAAACAGTCTTTCAGCAAAGATACTTCACGTTCTCTTCTGATTAGTCCAGTGAATTCAAACTCCAATTTTCTCTTTCTTCTGCCCGCGGGCGACACTATCAGTTTTTGTTGCTTATGCTTGGGTTGTCTGATTTCGGAGGGCTTCATATTTTTCATGAGATCCGTTTTAGATGATTCGTTTGCCACTGGCTTGACCAACCAAGCATCGGCAACTTCCGACAGCAAGGCTTCGTCTTCCTCAAACCGAGGATCATCAGCCTTTTCGTCCTCATCATTGTGGACAACCAAGATTTGGGAGATTATGGGTTGCGGTGTTTGTCCGTAATAGTCGTCCTCTGTCTGATGATCCATTGTTATGGTAGTATTGGACTAATTTCCACCACATCATCTTCATCGAGATGGAATAAAACCAACACTTCGCACAAGAGAGAGAGAGCCTGCATGCAATATTATTTTATGAGTGTTTCTGTTTCGCAAAGACTGTAAAAAAGGCCTATGCCAGTCCAAATTTGAAGGTATTAAACTCAGCTACTGTACGAGTACCTGGTACTTTATAAATAACCAAAGTGATATTATATAATATAATAGCGCTCTATGTTTGTGTACTGCATTTCTTCTTTGCTATTGAAGAAAGGAAAGGACAAGGGGGACAATGTACTCGGCACCGCTGTGAATTCGACTGTTGGTTCGAATATCCTCATAGTCGCTATTCTTCTTCTCCTCGCAGTTTTGCTCATTCATTGGGGTGGTCGTAGCGGCCATTGTTCGACACTTCCAGCAAATTAATTCCAACAACATCATATTTGTCCTTCGTTCATATGTAGCCAATTTAGATTGTATCTTTTCCACAACATCAATCCCTGAAGGAGGCACTTGTTGCATGGGCGTCCAGCATTCACCCTGAAGACTCTCGTTGGAAATGGCATTTATGTTTAGTTCAATGTCATCCCTCCATGGTTGCCACTCCAAGGCCTTGACACGCGGTGAAATGCTCCTTTGAACCACGCATCGAAATACATCCAAAGAGGACATGGAAATGGCATCGTGCAGCAACCGATCCCAATCCAAGGGCTCCAGACAGTGCTTCTCATGGAACCCCAAGACCAACTGCACCAGTGGCAAGGATGCTGCTTGCAAAAAGCCGACACCTTGGTTCAATAGAAACTGATCAAAGAACATGGGTTGGTTTGGATGGTACTTCTGGTGTTGCTCCAACAGGAATTCGACAATGGGCAGCGGTAGATTATTCTCCAACGCATAATGTATCGGCAAGCTTCCCCATTCGTCTTTGGTCACCAAGTCGTCTAGGCAGTTTTCGACACACCATTGGTATAGCTCCAGACGTTGTGCCGTCTTGGAAAAGGTCAAAATATGCAGTGGAGTCATTCCAAGGCAATCTTGTCGTCGTCGTCGTTTGCTACTATCCGATGATGATTCCGCGGTCGCTGTTTCTAGCTTTTGCAAGCATTCGTTGGTCGAGTAATAGGATTGATAGTAGCTAACCTCATGTAAAGGCAAACCATCAAATCGTGTCGTCAGAGCTTGAACCATTGATTTGGAATCTTGAAAGAGAACCGCAAGGTTGTGACATCCCTTGAACAAATGTTTTCCAAGATTCTTTGCCGAAGGATCATCCTTTTGGAGAGCGACGTTTCGCAGTCTTACACATCCTTGAAAGGCCCGGTCGCCAATTTGAATGCGTTTGGGAGGGAGTTCCACGCTTCGGAGATGCAACATGCAGTGTGCAAAGGCATTCTTTTGGACTTTGCTTAAAGACAAGGGCATTCGAACATTTCCAAGTGTCCAACACATGGAAAAAGCGTCTTCACCAATTTCCTCGACGCCTTCTTCCAAGTGGAGTTTACCGACTTGCTCCACAAAGTAGTGTTGAAAGCGCCGATCCGGGACGACTGGAGTGTTGATTGTGACATTGGAACTTCCAGGTGAAAGCGTCTTTTGGCCGTTGTAAACAAGAGGGGTGGATGAGCTACTCATGGTGTCATTCAAGGAAGTATTATTGTGCATCGTTGCTGTTGTGTTTTGTGTCTGGATTGACCTCAGTTTAGATTATGTGGTACTGACACATGACGCGGTTCTCTTTCGTTTGAAAGTGCAACAACACAACAACTTTTCAGTTTTTGGAGAGGTCTTTTGGTGCATCAAGAGTTTGTCCGACAAGTTGAATTTCAGTGAACACCAATAATAAAATAGCCAGTCCGGCTATTCCACATCGTTCGATGAGAACCAAAATCCCCACCAATTTGTCCTCCAGCGAAAAAATGGTCTTTGCCAGGAAAGTATTTCTATTTCAGTATCTCCGATATTCGTGACACGTCATATTATTATATATGTGGAGAGTCATCATGTATGGACACAAGACACAAAAGCGTCTCAGCTCCAAAGCATGCTCTAAGTACACGTTTATTTATTGTAGATGGGTCTCACATGATACAGAATGTGAAAGAATGCAGCTATTTTTCTATTCTATTTTTATTGTAGGACTACTGTAGTCCTAGTTTTTGTCGTGAAGATTTCAATTGGTTCCATCATGGAAAGGCAGAACCCGCCCATACTGCGCTGTATATTCAATATTGAATGCTCCTCCAACCACCGTGATACCGTAGAAGGAATCAACCAATCACATCTTTATTAAAATGATGATGCCAAAACATTTGAAATGATACAGTCTGATCCACAATGGACCAGGCAATTCTGTCGAAGGGATTCTTCTTCTGCTGGCATGTTGCCTGAAGTCGTTTCAGTGTCAACCTTGAGCTTCCAAGCCGCCAACTCCAGCAAGTGCGACACTGTCTTTTTTTCATACAAAGAAAGTTTGGATACGATTTGGTCGACTGGCTCAATTCCAGAAGACAAAATAGTAGTCGATAGGGGTTGATACTGGGAGTATGGTGTAGAAGACCAAGGTGCCATTTGCAAACAGTCTTTTGGAATGTTCTTGATCTTTTCGACAATCTCTTCTTTCCACTGGTTGGATTCCAGATTATCCAGTCTTGTCTGAAGGCTCCTCATGACGACATCTCGAAAGATGCCAATCGATGCCGAGCAATTGGAACTGTGAATCCAGAGTGACCAGTCGATTTCTTCGATTGTCTCTGATTCCAAAATGATTTGGACGGTTTCCATTGTGGTAGTCTCAAAAAAGTCAGCCCCGTGCACCAGCAAAAAGTATCGATAGTCCACTGGTTGGTTGAGACGGCGATGTACTCGCAGGAGGTACCGAATGATCTCGGGAGGTGCCCGGTTTTCAAGGGCGTAGTGAATCGGCAAGCTGCCCCATTTGTCCGGCACCACAAGACCTGATGGATCTCGTTGTAGTAGTAGTTCGTAAAGTGAAATGTGTTGAACAGTGGAGTGGGACAAGATGTGGAGAGGCGTCATTCCTAAGCAATCTTGCTGACTAGTGGCAACCTCAGTACACGATATCATGGCTTGTTCCATTTGTTGAATTGTCTCTTTCAAGGAGGAGAACGAGTGGGAGTAGCATAATTGGTGGAGTGGCAACTTCTCAAAACGGTCTGTCAGCGCCGAGACCATTTCTTCGGAAGAGGAAAAGATCTTTTCCAGATTGTGGCAACCTTTGAATACCCCCCGACCCAGTCGACTGCCTTTATGAATGGCCACATTCCGCAGCTTGATGCATCCTGAGAATACTGTATTGCCAAATGAGATGGGATGTGGCGGAAGCTCGATGCTTTGCATATGCAGCATGCAGCCCGCAAAGCTGTCCTTTTGTATTACTTGTAATGAATTGGGGCAATGCACGTTACCAAGAGACCTTCCCTTGGAGAAGGCACCCTTCTCAATGGTTGAGATTCCTTCTCTAATGAATAAATCGGTCCGATCCTCGCAAAAGACATGTTGAAATGCAAACCTGGGGATGATGTCGTCGTTCTTGGATACCGAACGCACCACTTTGGTGTGTTTCCTTGGGCCAGGCTCGAGGATCAGGTATTCTGGTCGTGCGCTTGCATTCATCATAGTCTTGATTGTATGCTATGAATTTGATCTTGAAACCGAGGCGATTGTATCTTGGAAATGCTTCGTTTCTGTGATTTTCTGTTTCTGTTTTCCTCTCCTTGTTTTTGTGCATGCAGTTTTGGTTTTTAAAAATTTCGTTCAGAAATGGGCAGATGGCTCTTAGCAGCGGTTGCAGTTCAAACGTACTTTCC